>JANHGO010006182.1:0-21803 GCA_024606505.1 Aquila spilogaster
CCATTTGCAGAGCTGAGATGCTGTCACAGTTAGTTAGCCATAAATGTTTAAAACAGCAACCAAACTTTTATTCTAATCGAGCATGAGTTGAAAGGCTGCACACTTTGATGTCTTCGCTTTTATCATTTGTATATAGCTTAAAACAGCAGATTTCTTTTTTCCTTCTCCTAGAAATAGGAGACATTACTTCTTATTGAAAATATACAGGTAGGTCAGACCGTATTTGTGGAGCCAACGTATGGTTTTCGATCATGCATGTAATCACTTACAGCACGAGTCTTTTAAAAAGTGCAATTACAGTAGTTTCTCATTACTATTTAAACTTTTCTTCCTGTCAATTGTTGACCAAATCTTCTTAAAAAGAAAAATGCATCTTCAGAATACTATCTGGAATGAGGTCCTACATCGCATAGGCAAACTGATCCCAAGACTTCAACGGCATCGTCATTTTCAATCCTTTAATGTTTTTCAGAAGGAAAGACAGCAATGGAGCTTATTTATAGGCATCTGCTCAAATATGTTTCCTGCAATCTGAGAACACATTAACTGAAACTTGAGAGGCAGCAATGAAAAGTCCAGACCTAATCTTATTATAGCAACACTGTTAAACAAGGGGAAAGATGCTTAAAATGCTGCTCGGGCAGAACAAATGCAGCAGAGGAGCCCCTCATTGCTGCAGCTTAAAGCAGAGCATGACTGCAGCCTACGAAGCATCTCAGACCACCTCTCCTCCTGGAGAGGGGACAGGAGACAACAGCAACAATCAAGTTTGCAACATCAGTATTCCCACCTCTGCCTATCAGGATCTAACCAAAACCCCAAGTAAAACGGTCTCATCTTCTAAAGATGATGCAGCGTTCCTCAGACTCATCATACGATGTCTGGTAGTTTGTATGTATGCTGAGTGATCCGGGGTTAGGATTAATGCTGCCCTCCACAGGCTGAGATTGGGAAATATCGCTACACTTGTGTCATCTGCTAACAAAACAATGCTGGACCTGTACCCACATGCAGGTCCCTGCATTCATTTTTCTCCCAGTAGGACACAAGCCTGTCAAAAGCTTCACCACCTACCAGCACTGACCTGAAGAGGGAACAAGGTGAAGGGCAGAGAAGCTCCACGCTCCTCCACGATGCCCTCCACACACCTTGGTGGGGCAGCATCTCCATCTCTTTCTCCCAAGGCAACATTCATATGTTGCAATAAATTCCTGCTAGGACTTTCTGAGGAAAACAGCTTCAGCAACGTTCTATGTGAAGAAAAGGAGAAACTGAGAAAGAGCTCTGTTCATCTTTGGCCTGGAATTGCAGCTTTCTTTGTGTTTGTTTTTTGGCTTGTATAAGTTTTGTACCAAAATTCATAAGGGTGTATACATACACATATCACCACCAGATCTAACCCATGTCTACAGAAAGTGAAAATTTACCTAACTCCATAAGGGAGCATACAACCAGAAATACCAGGAGAGGAAACAGTAAAAATTTAACCTTCATTCTTCAAGGAAGGCACCTGACAGTACAACATCTCTCTAGAGAAATCACAAGAAATCACTATAGAGTGTCTATGAACCCAAAACTGTAGCTGGGAACGAAGGAGTCCTGATGTTAGGGACTGCACAAAAAACAAGCTAAGGAACAAATTCAAGTTCTAAGCACCTAAGAAACAGATGTGAGAGGAATGAGAAAACTATGACTTCCTCATAGAATCACCAAGGTGGGAAAAGACCTCCAAGATCATCCAGTCCATCCATCCACCTACCACCAATATTTTCCCACTAAAGGAGACTGATTCTGTTCTCACCTTTTTAATCTTGGCATTAGCATAACCTCAATGCTTCCAACAGGAGATAAAGCAACCTTTGATGGTTTGTCCAAGGACGGCCCAGATTTCAGTGGTAAAGCCGCACCGCCAGAGGTTCATTCATAACACCATCCTAATTCCCACCATCAGTAAGCCAAAAGGTGATTAGAGAGAAAGTCTCCTCTACAATGATTCCCACTGAAACAGTGCCCAGCGTATTCCCTCCAGGGGTAGTGTGTCAGGGTTTCTGCTCTCCCTCCCTGCCTTGCTGGAGAAGATGCCAGGTACACTGGCAATGGGGAAGGGAGTCATACAACTTAGCTGCAGTTTAGAATCACAAAAACATTGCAGGATCTGTGGGAACAGGATATCTAGCAGTGATCATGGCCATTATTTTTCTCTTTTATAGCGCTACCTTCTAAACTATGCTTGAGATCTTCGTTGTTGTCTAGCGCCCTGCAGCACTGGCCTGATGTGGTGAGACTTCAGCAAAATACAGCACATAAAAGCATACACTGCGAGTGTGACGAATTGCAATGACAAGGTTGGGTTGGAGGTAACTTGTGAATGATCTAGTGAATTGAAAATGCCTGTGCACTCTGCCTAGAAGCGGTAAAAAGAGAATATGGGCAGTGCCAGTTGCACGCTACAGGCAGAAGCCTTGCTGAGAACACAGGAGAAACACACCATACCTTATTAGCACGCCCAGCTTCTCAACAAGCTCTTTAGAAAACAAATATATAGCATCAGCAATCAACCATATTATTATTAATAATGCAGTTAAAATGTGCAGAGGAGGTAAATTTGGTATGAATCCAGCATCTGAATTATGTACTATTGAAATGAAAATCTCTGCTTAGGTACCCAGAGAACATAGACACTGCTATAAAAACCCAGTACGCAGCATACAAAGACACGCAACTAACTAAAACCCAGCTCAAGTCATGAATAAAAACAATGCAATAATTCTTTGCACTCTAGAGCATCTTTCGCTCATGGTTCAAAAATCATTCTGTACACATTCCCTGGTAAATACAGTGACTTAGTACAGCAGATGAGGAATGGTATCTTCGTTTTCAGGAGGGGAAACTGAGTCAGGAATAATCCATCATTCAAACACCAGTGAAACAGTATTGATGAGAGCACATTAAAGATGTCCCATCAGGCTAGTACATCATAACTAGTGTACCCTTTGGGAAAGCCAGACATTTCTTTAGTTCCAGTCCTAAAGAGAAATGCTGAAGTCCCTTCTGTGTCCCTAAGGCAACAAGATGGTAGACACTGAATTATCGTATACACTCTTCCAATATCTTTCCTTCATTTTACCATCATCCCTTGTGTCCTTTTCATTACTCACATAAACCTACAAGAATGAAATCCAGTGCAGTACCTGTATTTAGACACATTCCGGCTAGTTCAAATCAAAGCTTAAACTATCATCATAAACCCCACAGGTGACACAGTACAACAGATACCTAAATTCACAGAAGAGCACAGAACTTTCCTTATGGCAGTTAAATCCAAGAAAATTTAGTCAAAAATAAAATAATCTTAAGCAGAAAAAAAAATGCAGTCATGGTACTCCAGTATTTGCCCAAAGATTTTAAGTCACAATATCATCCTGCATCACTATGATACTTCTACTTTAAGATATTTTTTAACACTTATTAAGCATGAGAATTAAAAATGATTACTTCCTCTTGATAAGACTCTCCTGGAAAACAACAAAGTACTGCACCTCTGGGGAAGGTCTGGTATTTAATCATCTAGTTCTGTGTTTGTGTGCTGTACGTTCCCAAAGTTATTCAACACCTTCACATTTCCACCAACCAACAACCAATAGGTCAACGTGCTCCTCAGAACTTAAGTTCTATAGCTTGTCCTCTACCTAAACACTACCATGGGATTTAAATCACTTCCAGACATTATTTTAATGTTAACTCACAGTAGATTGGAGGTCTGTACATACTTTACCCCTAATCTTTTTTCCATTTTGTTGCTGATAACCTCATCCAAATATAGGATGTACCTTTCCTTATGAAAGGCAGTGTTTCATTAACTCTGCTCGGGCTTTTATATTGAATACATGAGATAAGTCTATTCATTTCCAGCATTAAATCTGTTTTTCTTCTTAAATCTCACTTTCAAATACTATTCTTCTAAAACTTGTAGTTTGCAAGTGATAGCCAAATAATTACTCCATACAGTGCCTGCCCTTAAAAGCACTACTTAGGTATCAAACAGTTACTGCTGCTTTGTTTTTTCCTTGATCTAAACAGAACGACATTTTATACTTCATCATAAACCAGAGAATAATAATCACAGCTAGGGAGAGGTTTAAAACCAAACAAAACTCAGAACTCTTTGTTTCTGGAGGGACTTTAAGACAAGCAGCTTTCTTTTTCTATGTGTAGTTCACATTTCCTTCCTGCTTATGGAACACAGAGCCCTCACCTTTACATAGACAAAGCATGCAGGTCCATGTCATGAAGCCACAAGTTGAGATTTCAGCTACGTATTCACATTTCACACAGCTTGACTAATGAAGAAGAGAGAGTTGTGGACACTAAAAGACAGCGTAAAGAACTCAAATCCACTGTCATAAGCAGATGATGCTCGAAGCCTTCAATAGGCTTAGCCTAATTTTCCACATTAGATCCAAATGACAAACAGAAGTAAAGCAAAAAACTATCTTCTACCATTGAACAATAAGACCTGCACAGGAAGGGATACACCTTTCAGAGGCTCCAGGAGCACCTTATGCCATGCATCATGCTGTTTTACTGTGCTCAAGGTGCACAGTGAGTTTGGCCAGGTCATGGGTTGAACGTTTCTAACAAGAGTGCTGCATCTCATATCTATTTCCAAACTCATTTCTTTTTCATAAGTGAATAGGACTGCACAGAATGAAAAACAAGAAGTGTGAAATCTTTCATCTACTTTTCCACTTTCAGCAACACTCAAGAGCAGAAGACGGTACCAAGGCTAGAACACTGATCCCTTCTGGTGATCTGGGTAACAGCTATTGAGCTGGAAGAATTCAGGTGTTTGGTTTCTTTTTCGAGGAAGATCAGAAACAAAGAGACAGAAGATAGTACTTTCAGTACTCCATGAGCTGACCAAATCTAACATGTGACATAGATATATACATCCATATACTACTACTCTTTTAATGCGTTTCAAGTCGGCCTACACAGTTAACAACTGAGTGACTTACTGCCCAAATCTAAACCTTTACGCGTTTCTAGATTTATCTGTCTGCATTTTTATTTTTAGATTCAACCTGTCCCTGTGGGAGAAAACACTTTGTCTCTCATTCAAGAATTCTTACTTAGAAATTACTGTAAAGAAAAAAAAACCAACCCCAAACCAGCAGTATTTGTTTCCACCTCTTTGATATTATAAGCCAAGATCTCTCATCCCTGTTGATTAACGATGCTAGCCAGTGGCCACTGACATCTGATTACCATCGAGAATGTGCTTTCTCTATTAAAAAATTGGCTAATACTTTAACAGAAACATTATTCAGAAGTTATACTCCCACATCTTAAAATTCAGAGTATTCTGTCAGGCAGAAAGGGAGAAAAAAAAAACATGCTCCAACCCCCCCATGCTTTTCATATAGCTGATGAAAAGAAAAATGTTTCCAGTTTTGCTGTGCACTGTGCTGTAAATTTGTCACACATCTCTAATCATTTCTACTAAATGTGGTTACTAGCTTCAGTGACAGTTTTGTTGGGAGGAAATCACAATCCTTAAAAAGAGTGCACATTTTATTAGTTTCTTTTTGAAAACTGTTATCATTGCTGCAAACATGTCTCCATTGGAGAAGTGGGATACTAAGGAAGCCATCGCAAGGAGGAGGATGTGAGGCATCTTATCACAGCCCTGAGTAGGAGTGTATTTCCCTGTAGTTGCTGTAATAGTGGTGGTAATTCTTTACTAAAAGGCCACAACGATAACATCTAGAAAATGGCACAGTGCTCCCTGAAAAGTAACATGAATATTCCAGAGCTGGATGATAACCAGCTGCAAACAAAACGAATTAATTCATAAAGATTTTATAGCCACACTTCGCGTTGCTTTAAAGATAAATAGGTGAAGGGAGCTTCAAAAGAGGATTTCTGAGCTGCCTGGCTTTTGGAAAAAATAATAATAATCTGAAGGAGGAATAGCTTAGCAAGGGGGGAAGCTCCAAAAGTGCCGTTTCAAGTGTTTTGTTTTGTTTTCAAAACACATTTGATTGAGGACAAAAGGAGGACGAGGAAAGTCTAAGCGGAGTTTTCAATTGAAAAGGGATGACTGGGAGAGCAGAACTTTGGTGGAAGGTTTCCGTTACATACTGTACACCCAGTCTCCAGGCAGAACTGGGAACAACGAGCCAAAACGCTGAACACCATCAATGCCATTCTGGCTTTTGAATGAATGTGACAGTGAGAGACTGTGGGAAGCTGCTGAACACAAATGGGAAATTTGCAAGTGAAGAATTATAATAATCATCTCCCATAACAGTCAGGTCAGGTTTCAAGGGTTTTTTTTTTCCTTCCTCTTTCCTTCTTCGCCCATTCTTGCTGGGTACAGTTTAGCTGGCACATTTTGTCCAGGATACTTACAAGAAGGACCAGAAATGTGCTGCTTTGATAAATAGATTACTCAGACCATAGCATGGACAAACAGCAGCCAAGAACCTCAGTGAACTCCACTGACTGCCCTACACCTAGGAAAGAACTTGGGCAGATGTAAACCATCATTTCCACATCCACAGCTGCTGCAGTCAGTTTTCTTTTGAATTCAGTGCAGTGTAGCAACTCCCCAACCAGGAAGATCAACCTTTATGCTCCCCGAGCAAGTATGTGCCCTCTGTGCAACAGAACAGATTTGTCACAGACCTTCAGCAGCCTAAAGTCCAGAACCAAAGACCTGGGCTTCAGCCAGTCCAGCAGGTCACCAAACCAACTGGAGCCAAAGGCAGTGCAGGTTAGCTGGTTATTCTGCAGTAGCAGCCCAGGTGCATCTCCTACCACCATAAAGAGCAGCTGATGCCAATCTCAGGGAGCAGCCACAGAACTGCACAGGTTCACCTGCTTACCCACTTGAGTGCAAGAAGTTCACGTTGCCAATCCTTTACAATTCTCACTACCCCGTGCCTCCCTCCCCAGACAGAGCTCAGCAATCCAAATGCTTAACATCTCACACTCCCTGTTTCAGATACTCAAACCTGGGTTGCACCAGGACTACTTGAACCCTTCAACCTATTTATTCTGGCAGGGGTACAAAAGCAGTCTGCATTGAAAGTTAAATCAGTTTTCAGAGCTCTCATAGCCTCCTGATGCTTTCTGTAGCCACTAGCTTCCACTGCAAGCAGACACTGCATCATGCTCAAGAAAACAGCAACACTCTGACCCAAAAGTCATTGCTGCTGCTATCAAGCATCACATCTTCTATACTGTTGCAGCTTCCCCGCCTCTGTCACAGCACAGAGCTTGTTCTGTTTGTTATTGACAAAATCTCATCTAGGCAACGCATATTTCACTGTTAAACTACTATTTTAAAGCAACTACTCTTCAGGTTTTTTTTCAGAAGCCATTCGATTTTAATGTCTTTTTCTTTCAAATGATTAGCAGCAACAAATGCTAATACATTTAAACTCAGAACCATCACAAAGTGTGCAAATTCATGCCTGTATTTGATCCATCATTACATTATCACTCACGCCATATCTAGCAAAACTGGATAAGATGTACATTAATATACTCACCCACGTTGAAGCAGTCTACCACAAGAAAACAAGAATAAGCAGACATTCTTAGAGAAGCAGTATTTATTTACTTTAGTTCAAGGTAAAGAAAGCTGATCTTGCTACAGAGACCAGTTTTTCCAGATCTTTAATGTCATACCAAAACTCTCTTGATTTCATTTGCACCTTTAACTGCACATTCACACCTACATTAAGAACTACAAAAATACCTGAGATATCTCTCTTTTCATTGGATTGATTCTTTGACACTTCAACATCTCAGCTGGCAAACTTCAGCCCACAGTTAATGAACATTCCTCTAAAGGGAGAGACATCATGGAGAAGCCCCTAGAAAGCACTGGGAGCTGCCAGCCAGCCATTAGGGACAAGGAGGTCCCAGGGACACACAGCAGGATGGAGGGCTGACCCAGGAAGAGAGAAAGAGTCTAAACAGAGATGGAAGAAACTTCCTAAGAACATCTTAGAGACATGCCCAGAATTTGCTACAACTCAGGATGCCACTTACTTGGCCAAAACCAAGCCTAGATACAAGGAACAGGACTCAAGCTTACACCAAGCTATTATTTCTGCCTTCCATGGCTATCGCAGATTCTCTCCACTGCCTCCACTTTTACTCCAAGAAGACCCAGCTTTGCTGAATTTAAAGCCCAAGGATCACAACAACAACAAAAAAGATACCAGGACAAAGCCACCACAGAACCCTGACTGATACAGGGCCAGAACACAGTCTCAACGCTCTTTACTTTTACTAAAAATCCTTGATATAAACCCACCAGATCACAGACCAAAACCAACAAAAACCACACTGAACTCCACATTATCAGCCAAAACCATCAAAGAGGCAAAAAAGAAATCCACGCTGCACTTACCTTGATGGGCCACAGAGCTGCGATGCACAGGAACCAATGATGGCTCTGCAGAACCCCATTATTCAAGCATTGTGAGTGTTGCAGAAACGTACAGTAGAGCTTTACAGCCATCCAGAAAAATCATCCAGCCTCTTTCCTTGGGGCCAGGCAGAGGGAACTGTGGAGGTGACTGCCCACCTCCAGCCCCAGGTGCTGCTCATCACTTATCACTCCCTCAGCTGAGCTTCACCCAACCCAAACCACCCTCAGCCGGAGCCACTCCACCCAAATTACTCAGTGCTGAGCTCCAGGCTTTACCAACCACATTTTTAATTCTATTAGCAATCAGCAAATGGCCTTCAGGTGTCTATACAGCTTGAGAGAACTACAGTTACATTAGTTAAAAAAAAAAAACAGTACAAAAGATTACCATATTCTATAGTTTTCTCATTGTTTTCTACTAACACTGAGATACTTAAAAGCAAGAATATATATATTTTTTAAATAAAAATGGAAGCCAAAAGCTTCAGAGATTCACTCTTCTAATAACAAATTTCCCATAACTAACTCCTCCCAACAAATAATACTGATTTTTACCTGTGTCTTCATACGATCTGCTTGTAACACAACTATATCATCCATTGCATTTCTGGTATAGCTTTCCTAAGCCAAGGGTTACCCACATTTGACCAAACATCATATCATGTACATTCTCTGTGTCTTTGACTGTCCCAGCTCAACCTTTAAGATGAGTTTTAAGAGCTCTCTGCTCAAAGAGTACTCTGCAGTACCCTTCCCCAGGATATGCGGGCTTTCCCTTCCTTAGGAAATTTTAACCTTTTCAAAAGCTAATTCCAAATGTGCTGTTTGCTTTTTTGTGTGACTTTGGATGGTGTCAGTCTGGTACTTCTATGAGTCAGATCCCCATAATGGCAAAGTGCAATTAGCACAGTTAAAGGCATCCGGATTCATTATATTTTTTACCTCAGATTAAAGACATATTTCTCATACGTCTTACATACATAATAGTGTGTATTTCTCATACACACTACAGCATATTATACCGAAATCTCTGCAACAGATCTATGGTTATCTTCCTTCAAACCAATTGAAAACTGTCAAAAAAGAACAGTGTTACAGAACTTATCATCATAAATAAAGCGGCTTTGACTCTCTTCCTTTTCCTTATGCTCATTTACTCCTAATGTACAGTGTTCAGTAACCACGCTGAATCACCTGCCTTGAAGAAGTTCTGCTGTCTGGTGGTGCATCTGCTTTTACCCACTGGAACCTCTCCGAGAACTCCCAGAATTGTAGAAAGTCAGGAAAAAAATCTCAAAACATTAATCTGGAACTTCTCTTGCTCTACAGAGCAAGCTTACTTTTTACTGTTACAATTTATTACTATTACTTGCTTACTTTTCACTATTCATCTTTTTTTTTTCCCCTAAAAGACTTTCTGAAATTTTCTAAGAAGTGGGAAATGAACCATATAAAAACATAAATAACAACGCAGCTGCAAAGACACATACTTTGAAAAGAACATCCCTCTATTCACCTATTAATCAAAGATACAAGTGAGGCACAGAGCAGATGGATAATAAAAGGACACCACTTAACCACTTAGCTAATCTGTCCAAATTGGAAAGGAGATATTCAGACTCGGAGGTACTATTTAAATAAAGGAATATGCACCATGTGGCTCAAAGCATTGTATAACATGTCATGTTAGAAATGCTAATATTCTAATAAATAGATATATCCCATCTCACATTCCTTTGGATTTAAAGCTTTGTGGTATTATAATATGCTAAGTTAAACATACAGGGCCACAGTGTGAAGCGACACAAATGGCTGTGCAAATTACACACTGGTGTGTGTGTGTGCAAGCTCCGGGAACTTGCAGCAGAGAAGGCAACGTACAGGGCCAAGAACCACATTACAATAGGGAGTAGCTGGGAAGAAGCAACAGGAAATAAATAAAATTATGTAAATTAATGCTATGCAAATTTGCCACATCTTTTTAAAAGGCAGTGAAATGCATGGTATCTATTTCTCAACACAAATAATTGTCAAGATCCTGAGTATACTATATTGAAGGGGCTGATGCTGGGTGAATAAATATCAGGGCTGATTATTTGACTGATACTAGGATGTAAGTGGTTTTTCAGATAAACAAGACCAATGCCTGAAGCAAAAGGCCCCAGTAAGATGGCCAGAAGACTGCACAGATAGGTGTCATACAATGGCATTCGATTAAAGACGACTGAATATGTTTTTCAATACTTTTTAAAACTGTAACTGGAAATCGCGGTTTTCATTGAATTGCATTTGTAAATTAGAAGCACACATCTTGAAGAATATTTTATTGTTTGGTCACAAACACTTTGAGTAATGAGCAGCTATTTCCTGACCAGCTCCCCGCCGCGCAGTAACTTGAACAATGGCTATTCCATGAAGAAACCAAAACGATGGGAAGAAAACAAGTCTTCCAAGAACTCCTGTCAATCATCTGCTGACTGCGGCGTAAAACACTGACCACTAAGGCTAGAATTCAATTCAACAAATCAAAAGAACTGAGCAAATTATTTCATTCTTCTTAAAGGCAAGAAGTCGGGAAACGCAGGACCGCGACCCATACCATAGCTGTAAGCGAGTGCATTACACAACCCAAAAGGCACTCCATCTCCTTCACATCGACTGTGCTGTGTGTGCCATGGCAGACTTGAGCCTCAAGTGTCCCTTGTCTCTCCCTATCTTTTGAGTTCCTTAAAATGCAGCACTGGCACCGTATTAAGACCTGGAAACAATAGAGTTTGCAGTGGATCCTGCAAGCTTCTGGGAAAACCACAGCACTCAGGCTATATTTTACATCCTTAACTGTGCTGCTCCCCATCATCTGCAGTTTCCTAACTGTGCTGTAATATTACACATTTATATACACACACATATATACGTAGATAGACGTATACACAAGGACTGATGTTTACAGGACTTTGTTTCCTATGCCTGAAGGAAGCATCACACAAGTACCTTGGGGCTCCACCATGATGCGCTCATCTACGGTGCCACTGAATGCAAAGGTACGCCTGACTGCGAACCGACATACTGCTGTCGCTGGGGACAGCAGGTTCTTTCATCTTCCTAATGGACATTCCTCTATGAATGTCTGTGGCTTACCTGACTATAATCCTTTAAATTTTAATTCACTTTACATTTAGCCAAGTCATAAATACCATTTAGGTACCAATATTCTGCTTTATGCAATCCCTAAGGTGGTGCTTTTATTTTAATGAAGCCATTTGCAACTTAAGAGGAAAAAATATTCCATCTTTGATTGAATATATTTGTCAGTTTTATTCCCGACTGACATTTTTATGTGAAAACTTGAATAAAACTAAGGGATAGCTGCTTACCAACTGGGATAAAAGTTTCTGTGTGTTTCTGCCTTCAAAATTAGCTGAATAAACGGTCTTTGAAATAATTCATTTTGAAAACATCAAAGTTAACCCCGACTACAATCAAAAATAAAATTCAGAACTAAACTGCATTGCAAATGAAAAATTTCCTTGGTTATTCACCATTTTAGAAGAAATTATACATCAGCCGAAAACCAATCTATCAAAAATGTTATTTTTAGTATTGCAGAATAGCAGTGACTTACTGCACTTCTACTGTTATTTGAGAAGCCAAATATAGGAGAAGTTATAATATTTGTTTTCTCACTTTTTCTATTGTGTAGCAATTTGTTTCTAGTAAGCATGTGTCACTTCAATGGATGAGAACGTGTTTAAGTGCTGGTTTTGCTTAATGTGGGGATGCAAAAAAAAAATGAGAACTAAGGCAATTTCATTAACTGACAGTAAAGTTCCTAACATCAAACTGTGCAGTACTCAGTTCCTGGATAATGTGTTTTTTCTTATTTCTATAGCTCTGATGCAATGGGAATTACCACAGGAATATGCAAGAAGTACGTGTTACTGTAGGAAAGGGCACCCTTGTGCAAAACAGGCAGAGACTGCCTCGCATTTAGGATCTCCCTCCATTTGTATTAGGAGAAACCGTGATACTTCATCGTTTCTAATCGTGTTTAGAATCATCCGGATTATCATTAAAAATCATTTCAAACAAAAACTATCACAGTACAATCCTCAGGTCAGCTCTTCCTGATGCTCCTGCAGTCGAGGTAACTCCTTACACATCCGTCAACAGAAAGTGCAGCAACAGGAAACCTTTTCCCAAATAACTTGAAAAGTGACAGAAATTATTGTAAAGGTGATTTAAAGTTTAGTTTTATCCCTATCAAATTTCACTGAGACAGGTAAATAGTATCATTGCCTTTCTATACATATTAAATTACACCACAGGTCCCACAAGGCAGCGAGCTTCATAGCTCCTGCTGAAGTCAATCTGAATTAAGCATCTGGAAATACTACAGATACCTAACATTGTGTATCCAGCAGTAGAGAAGCCTTGCCTATCTTGAGGTAAAAAACACCTTAGCAAGGAAACCATGCTCCATAGTTGGAGTTATCAACTTACAAAGAGTTATGGCTACAGTTATTAATGCAGAAAATTAAAAATATTAAGAACTGTATAGTCCTTAGCAAAAAAAAAACAACCATCCTAATAAACTTTTTAAAACGTTTTAAGTTTGTTTCATTAAAGTTATAGCAATGTAAAGATTGGTTTCATTCTATACTTAACAATTTTTAAGACCTCACTATCCTTTTCATTTGGCTGTACATCAACGGCTTTCATAATCTTGCGAAACGATTTCGGGTCAGGTCTCTGTATTCTCATTTAGCCGCTTAGTGACACGCATGTGTTTGTGTGCAGGTATGTGTTTCAACTAAATATATACATAGCAGTTATTTTCTTACAAACTGCAAAAATGTTTGTGTTTAAATACGTGCATTTGAAACTCTATCCAGCCTGGTCCAGCCTTTTGGTTTTACCCCAACCCAGCCGACCAGCCTTTCCTGCTCTTTTGGGAAGAGGCAACGCAATGAAAACTGAACACTTCCTGTTTAACATAAGGTTAAGAATGAGAACCAATTCATATCCGTTTCCATGGAGGTACCAATCTGCGTACTGTCCCTCAGGACTGGTGACGGTGGATTGTCCCATTCTGGCCAACATGACCAAGCATCGCTATCTCATTTCCTGCCCTTAGCCATTAAATTGAAAAGGAAGGTTAAAGTGACTAATTACCTGCTCCAGGAAACACCTATGGAAGTCCTTGGCTTCAGCAACAGAAATCTGATTTCATGCAGTCTACCACA
Source organism: Aquila spilogaster (assembly GCA_024606505.1). Taxonomy (NCBI): domain Eukaryota; kingdom Metazoa; phylum Chordata; class Aves; order Accipitriformes; family Accipitridae; genus Aquila; species Aquila spilogaster. The sequence goes on from JANHGO010006182.1 coordinate 13,693, forward strand.
TTTGGTTTGATCCACAGCTCCTGAAGTCAGTGGGAAAAAATGCAATTAATGTCCAACTAATTGATGGATTGGGGTCAGTACCTCAGTATTCCGCATATTTAGTTGTCTACTTTTTTCTGCTCGGCCAAAAATATTACAGGTTTGTTTTTAATTAATGGACAACTAATGAATAGTGCCAAATTCACAAGAATTAAATCCACTTTTTGTCACGGATCTCTGCATCCCACAGCATCCCCATAGGCCTGAGCTCGCAGGAAGAGGGACCATGGCACAGCTCTGCATCCAGGGCTGCGTGGCCATAGAGGTTTCTGGTCAGGCTGCGGGCTAGTCAGGCTGCTGTCTATTCCAACATTTAAAGTGAATCCAAAGTCTCTAGCAAAGAGATTTAGGTCAGTATTTACATATTTGTCCAGTGACATTATGGGTGCTGTCAGCTAATACAACAAATGCATTTGTTGTTTTGATTGTTTATATTTCGGTTGCTTAGGGTTTTAGTTCTGTTTAGATTGTTGACATCTAGCAATACATATACTTGGAATAAGGGCAAAGTCAAGGTCAGTGCACTGGCAGATCCACTTCAAACCTTGCCGTCTGGATGAGAAGTTGCTGGATACTCTTGGGGCAGTTCCTACACAACAGTTATGCTCAGGAACAGTTTCTCCCACTACTAGCGAGAGTCTAAGTTCTTACCAAGCAAATATCGTTGGATGGTTGGACAAGACAGCGGGCTTTGCATAATACAGATTTTAACTCCTATTGCAAAATAACTCATGCAAAAATGCTAGGCAGAAAAATAGTGAAGTATTCCTGCATACTCTTGTTGGCCAACCCTCCTCCACCTCTCCAACTATATTCATAAGAATAATCATTACTGTACATAACAAGTTGGATTTTTTTCTGTTACATGTTTTCCTTCACTGCAAACTAGATTTAAAGCCCCACCTATAAGAACAAGCATATCTAGCTCAGCAGCACACATCCAGACATCACAGTAAGGAAAAGCATAACTAAATATCCCTACTTTATGGGTAAAATGAGAAACAGACAGGGTGATCTGACTTGCCCCAAATCTTTCCACCAGGCAGGCATGCCAAGGCAACACTTTATGTAGTAAGTGGCACTGCCCACCGCATCAATTTAAGCATTTTTCAGGTTTAAGCTTTATCAGATCAGAAAAATGCTTATAAGGGTGGATGGTACAGTATATACATAGAACTCTGGCCTGCCAGAAGCTCTGAATTACACTTTTTTTGGCCACACCACTTACATTCAATCTTAGCAAACCTGAGCTAACATCTGTTCATACATATCTGTGTCAGGTACTGAAATGAACAATTATTTTTCAAAAAAAAATACAAATACAGTTAAAAATTCCAGAAATACAGTGCCTGCCTATTGAACGAGGTTTTGATAAATATGTTCTAGGCCATCTTTGCCATACACTGAAACATTCTAATTGAGAAAACGGCATCTCAAAAACATCATAGGATGAGTCACTAAGTGTCGTCACACAGTCACTCATCTGTGCTACTTCGTACAATTTCCTATTTGCAATTTGATTTGAGTACAAACAGCAGGTTTGGATCTTCATGGCTTACTCCAGGCTCAGATAAGTAACTAAGGACCAGGGCTGGTTGTGTCCAGGACAAACATTTTTGCTTTGAAACCTGATCAAGCAAAGAGTGCAACCGCCAAGACCTGAAACCACTCTTAGATCCATGGCTATCTTGGTCAGCTCCTAATTTATATGAATTTATAACCTAGTTTTCTCCAACTATTCTTTTTTTGGTTCCAATTTGTCTATTTTATTTTCTTGATTTGTAATCCTCATAATTCTTTTTTACTGCTGTTACGCATTAGGATGAAAATTTAAGAGCTTTTTCATACTCACTCTGAAAGCGCTTTTGTGTCCAGTAAGGCAGCAACTTCTTACTTATGGAACCATTTCTCTTTGTGCACTTGAGCATGTGGATCATTATTCTACCTTGTGTGCATCCCATTGCATTTCATCAAAGTCTTGGTTCTGACTGTACTTTAACCTCTCCTGAGCTTGGACATTACTTTTCTGCTATTTGTAACTTGTCTTCACATTAGATCTTAATCCAAGTGGTCAATCTTCCACTTACGCCCCTGTAGTCCTTTCTCTGAGTTTCAGAGTTCAAGGACAGAAGTTCATATCTTCTCCAACCTCCTAAAGACTGCAGACCACCACGTCATATACCTCCCCCACATCCCTGTATGCATTCCAAGAATTTACATCAGTAGAAAGAAATTAGGCCTCATAAAAGTAAATCACTACGTGACAAACAAATTGACAGATCGCAAAGAAAATCTGTGTGATTTCCTACAAGGGGAAAGAGTTGTACTACAGGCGTAGCATACATTTTTACCAGATTAACTTACAAACAGGCACTTTTAAGCAGCCATGTTCTTCCTCCAAATTAATATTTTCTCCCCACTACACGTCCATGAGCACCATCATATTTCCTGTAGGTCATGGAAGTGTGATGTTCCCCAAAAGACTGTTCACTGTGAGTAATATCAAACAGGCAAATATACAACGCTGTTGTCCCTAAAGCCTACTTTATCTGTCCCGCACAAAATTAAGTGTGTCTGAGTGCAACGCAACATGCATGTCAACCTTCTTTGAAAGCAAGCAAGCGTAGGAGAACTCCATCCTCAGAAATTCAGTCACCTCGGATCTTAACACCTCTCCTAATTTTGCTCACAATTGACTTCCTCTGTTAGAAGACTCTGTGCTTTACAAAATGTAAAAAAAATGAAGAAGTGAGAACGTCATGCGAACCTTTATCAAAGCTGACAGATGTCTCAACCCTTTAGGGGTGCTGTATGGAAAGAGGTGGTATTAACAGGCTGCGGTGTTCCAGCTGGCATTAACTTCCTTCAGTTTATTTGCAGTCATTTCCTTACAGCACCTCTCCTAACGGCCCTTCCCTTGACACATCAGTCCTGCAGAAGGCAGCATGCAGATATCCTTGTTGGTTTGGCATCAGCTGTTCAGGACCTCAAGGCAGCCTAGGCACAGTGCTGGTAAATCTATAGACCTTATACTGAGAACCAGGGCTGAGACTCAAGAGCTGCTGCAGCCTGAGGAATTGCTAGGAATCTGCTGAGGTGCTCTGCCCAATTTGTACGTTCTCAGGCCATCTCAAGGAGAAAACAAGTTAGATTAGACTTCTTCCTTTCAAGTTAAAGATAATGTATTTTACCTTCCCATTGCCACAGGCTATGAGAGTGCACCAGATTGGTTTCTGGGGCTCAGCTGATGTCTGTTAATTTGTCAGGCCACAGTAATTCAATCACATACTCAAACCCCTAGCAATAGTCACTGCCATTATGCTAAATGCCTTATGCTAGCAATCAAAACAGTTACAGATATTAATGCACCATCTTAGAAGCTGTGCTCAGCTAAAACAGAAACACTGGAAAATGTGTCAGGGAACCTTTTGCTTTTCCCGTGCCTTGGCGGTGGAGGATCCGGTGGGGGATTTGGCTCCAACACCGTATCACATCTCACCACTGACAGCAGCGATCCCTCTTTGCCAAAGCAGGGAGCAGACACAGGCAGGAGGTGACTGCTGGCAGGGGTTTGGCGGCAGCAACAGAAAAGACCTGTCTTTGTGGGGAGAAATGCTGTGACAGCGTGGATTGCTCTCACAGTGAGTTTTCCAGGTGCAGAATATTCAGTATTTCCTTGCTCAGATAAGGGCAAAAGATTGAAGCTCTGACTGATCACTCACAATGACCACATTGAACTGAAGCCTGCCGTCTATGAGAGAACTCTCCTATCGTGGCTCTCCCCTCTAGCTATGTTCAGATAAGTTAGAAACACCCTTTATATTTATTTTCCTCTTGGAAAACAAATGCAAACAAACAACAAAAAAAAACCCACAGGTTTTTTTTTTTTCCCCCCTCTGATTTAGGAAATGTACTTGTGGCTCACTATAAGACTGTCTTTTTTTAATTCTATATTTCTACACTGTATTTAACTACTTACTATTAAACTAAATACTAGAGCTGATGTTTAACATTTAAGCTAGTAAAAACGTATTCCATCCCTATAAGATGATATAGTACTGTTTTGGTTCAAGTATGCACTTTGTAGCTCCAGATTTCACCTCGTTATTTCAAAATACACTCCTTAATTGACTGAGATAACGCAAATAATTTTCTTATTGATACAGTACCTCATGTGCAGCCACAAGAGGAATCACAGAATCATAGAAGGAAGGCAGGTCAGGATCTCTCTTACACACTGGAGCAGAGCGCTGGTGCCAAAAACAGCATCGTGGGTACTTAGAATAATATTACTGTACACTAACATTGTAGCCTGTCAGTTTCTTTAACAGAGCGTAAATTTATTCTGCTCTCAATTTATTCTACTCCCATCCCCCTCGAACTGGTAGTGAGGAAATTAAAAGCTTCTGTGAGTGGGATACTGGGATGGATCCTGCAAAGCAGCCTCACTAGGTCCAAGTGTAACTTTTGGCCAAAGAGCTTTGGAGCAGGAGGTGGGTACCACTGAGCCCTCCTGCAAACATCACTGAGGCGGGCAGGTCTTGAGCAGCTGGAAGAGCAATTTACAAAGTCATGGTTATCTTCTTGACACGCTGCATAAAAGTGAGATACTGAGCCATAGGTAGATCCATAACCAAAGCAATATTTACTTCAAGCCGCTTCAGTTAATACTTGTGAAAGGATTAGTGCTGTAGACAAGCCATTAGTGGCAACAATGATTATCTACTATATGTCATAAGATGCGATGAAAAACTAAAGTGCAGAATTAAGCTCTTTACTAGCTTAAGGAGATTTCTCATTTAGGTGTCTATGCAAGGATAAAGGATAGACTCTGATTCACCTTATAAAACAAACATTAAGGATCAGTAAACCATGGTGTAAGGCACTTACAGGGCTTTGGTGGCTGGTGGAGATATGAAAAATAATCTGCTTTGTGATAGACTTACAGTAAACAAATAACATGAATTATTTGGAGCTGATGAAAAGATTATAAATTTTAGATATCCCTGAATGCTATTAAATATCAGAGTTACTGGATCTTTTGGCAAATTTACTAAAAGGTTACATAGCACTTTCAATGCAAAATCAGACTCTCTGGTGGATGGTAATGATGTCAACACTTATTTTATTTCCATCTTGCAGATGAAGCTTATAATACGCAGCAGATAAACTGGCTCACTTATTTGCTTTTTGAAAGGTGACAGGGCAGAAGGCAAGTGCTGGCCCCCAGGTCCTCATCCGCAGCTCTCAGCTGTGCGCTCTCAGCCTGCAGTAGGACTGGATCTATCTTGCAGCAAAATCTACTTTGAAAGGGACAGTATTAGCCAACTCCAATAAAATTTGGACCAAATGTGATTCTTAGTAACCTGATTGCTATGCTGGGACGCAGATGGAAAATGAACACGACAGAGATTTCTCCCGGTCTCTTCCCAATGGCAATGGAGGCTTTTTCTGCTTTGAATCTAGTGTGCTGGAGCTCCTTGGCCATAGGACATCCCCTGCCAAGATACATACATACTTCTAGGAGAAAAATCTAGTCTGGAGTTAAAGCTGCATGGATCAAAAGAAATCCTCCATCTAAGCTGGGAGATGGAGACAGGCTTTGGTTCATCCACTAACAGCATGATTGGCTCCAACTCAACTACGTTACCACTGAAAGAGCAGTAGGAGCTACAGTTTAGAAAAAAAACAGATACATGTTATAATGGGTTATAAGACTGTATTTCTACATAGGTGGTCAGGTCTCTGTAGATTTTCCTGGTGAATGCCCATAAACCCATGACACAGTGGTTACAGGTATTAGCATGACTTACAGCTTGAGCTATGTGAGCGTTGGTGCAAATGCACTGCATTCCTGCAGTGCTGGGATCATATCAGCTCCAATCTCAAGGCTTAAATCTCAGTTTTTTTCATGGTGGAGAATACACGTGGGTATGAACTGAGCATGAATTGAGCTCTTACGCATGCTAAGTTACTTAGAACTCCGAAATATGTCACCATGTTTCTGGTAATATGGTAAGTATTTGTCAAGTATAAATTTTGTTACTCACACAGTGGTTGCTTTCCTTCAGAAATAAATATACAATCAAGCTTAAAAATGGTTGTCTTTTTCTCTAACCCAATTAGTTTGCATGCTGAGGCTTGAACAGAATGCTCAGTATACATACAGTAACAGCCATCCTCATCAGATTAATCGATCAGTGATCATATTGCTCTCACTGGGTTTGGCATCTTCTCTCTGCTTACTGAGGAGACCCCCTGCACCTCTATCTTCCCCAGACTAATTGCACAAATTCTGATGATTTCTGTCTTATACTATTCTAAATGTAAAGTTCCCCTGTTTACATTCAACGACTCTTCATGGCTTCTACTTCACTGTTGCCTGAAGGTAGGCTAAAATTCAGTGCTCTTCAACAATAATGCTAGTACTGTAAACCTTCATTAGATCTCTTAAAAACTTGTCCTAGAGTGAACAAATTTCCCTATTAAATCCCCCTCTGTTATCCGGCAGCCATTAATGGGAACCAGCCAGGCAACCCATCTCTCACATCATCATCCCACAACATCAGGACAAGGCCAGTCGGTGCTGCACAAAGAGCAAGGCTTTATGTGCCACACAGCTCTTTTTCTGCTAGAAAGCCATAAGTTCCATGCAGTCAGGTTTTAGCCTTCAGACTGGCCATTCAAGAACAGTGTTACTGATGATAAAACTGGTGTCAATCTGGTGCTTTTCAACAGGTGAACTATCTAATAAGCAGCAGAATCCCTGTGCTAAAGAGATTACGCTCTGAAGCACTGAATGTAGTAAAATGCTGTGTTAAATTTAGCAGGTGCTCAGCGTGCATTTATTAAGTGATTATTCCCGGTGCTGGTGCTCCCCTCCTCCCTACTTTCAAAACCTGAGCTTTCTTTTGCAGCGACTCTTCCTACATCTTTGAGCTCCTCTCCACTGAACGAATTGACTGCTGCTCCACCAAAGGCCCATACAGCAGATAATTGGAGTTAAGAGCTATTTTGAAGGCTTAAGTCGCACTCGTCCTAGCTCTCCACGCAGAAAAGAATTTCACTCCCTGTGCATTTTGAAGGCTCTAAAATGTTTCAGACTCACAAATTGCCATTTCGCTCTGACGGCTTCTTATTGTGCACGAGGCTAAGCTCTCGAGTTATGGCATTTTTCTGTTGATTAGAGAGGGAAGGAAGCACTTCTAAGGAATTACAATGTTTTCTAAATAATCCCAAATAGATATCAGGAAAATACATTACAAAAAGTCACTGAGCCTCCTTCAACTCACTTTTTTCTTTTTTAACCATTCACACACACTTACAAGTAAATTAGCTTCATATTGCCCCAAATTAAAAACTGAACTTAACTTATTCTTTATCCTCCAATTGACATCATATATGTATAAAATAGTTGCAGCTACAAAGATGCTCTCTGTAGAAAAAGCATTCTCAGATCAAGCTCTTTCCAGGGCCTATATATGTATATATATCTCCCATTTATTAAATAGCAGTTTTTATTTGGTATTCATGTATTTTATTCCTCTGAAAGAACTCAGAGAAACTGTAGTTTCTTTACTCTTTACTGAGCATAGTGCCCAAACAACCATCTCACATGGGATTTATACATGCAAGACTGCAGATTTACCCATAGCAGCTCACTTAGGTATGGGTGCTGACAATAGAGAGGAAAAGAAAACAAAAACCTAACAGTAACATCAAATCTGATTACAACAACCACATTTTTTTTCATGATAATTCAAATGAAGGTATTTTATGCCTGTCCTGAGAGACTTCACCTATGGAATTATAGAAGACTGCCACGCCAGCAGTCATGCTGTATATATGCTGCACCTTCCATTGCCCAAAGCAACTCTCTATATTCAAATTTGTATTTTTTTCTTTCTTAAACATCCTGAAGAGCAGAATACAAAACTCCTGCATGTTCTTCAGCATTGCTACAGGGGTTAAATTGTTAATGCTTTACTTTCACTGTAGTTTTTTATCAAACTTTCTTTTTTCTCTCCCTGGGGATAAACAAATGGACAGCTTTCCTCTCTAGTATTCCTCCT
>JANHGO010006183.1:0-21800 GCA_024606505.1 Aquila spilogaster
GGTGTTCCCACTGTGACTGGTTACCAATTACACACCACTAATAACATGAGAAATTAAACATTTCCTGAATGAGCTCCAAATGTGAAAAGCTGTTCTCCTAAACACAGTCACAACAAGTCACAGAAATCAGACTTGCTCTCAAGTCTTGAATAGAGTAGGAAAACAGGGCTGAAATTCCCAGTAAGTATTGTTTTCAAGCTGCAGTTGTCTCAGAAGGCCCTGGTAGGGATATCTAAGGACTGGACAAGGGCAGGACAGTTCAGATCACACACAAACTCACCTCAGTTTGTGCCTAACCTATGCCACAAAAAACCACACAGCTGCAGATTACAGGAAAATAAAAGCACCGCTCCCTTTTACTCAATTAACCTAAAAATGACATGAGTTTGCCCTTTCCTCTCTTCAGCCCTGGGCAGCGTAAGCTGCCTCTGTCTGTCTGCACAAACAAGCCACTGTTGGCAAGCACCTTCTGTTCTCCATGCAGACACCGAGTGGCCTGGAAGCCGAGGGGAACGGTGATTCCAGTCTCACCTAAATGAGCTGGAACCAGCATCTCATTTCTTCATCTCAGATCAAGCATCAGTACCAACCCAGCAGCTAGTCTTCATCATTAATTCAATTTCAGCCAAAGGAGTATATCCAAAACCTCCTGAAATTATTGAGAGCCTTCTCATTTTAGCTTCCTTCATGTTTGCAAAATGGAATGGAGCGCACGAATTCAATAGCTTGCTCCAGATCCCACCTTACCCTCATGAGATTATAGGATGCTGTCTCCCTTCTCAGCAGAAGAGGGCAACCAAGGAGCATCTCAGGCCACTGGGTCACTCCTTTTTCAGTCAGTCCCACCACAGCTGCCATGGTAGGACCACCCAGTGATGTGCCTGTTGGCTACTTTCAGCTCCATGCAAACACAGACAGGAGCTTTTAAGGTCATTCTCTGGCTCATCTTCTTGGAGGTGTCAGTATCTTCTGGTTTTTGGTGGGCTAAATGACTCAGGAAGTTCAGCCCAGGTGCACAGCGTGAAATGCCAACAGGGGTTAGGTTTTGTTTTGCTTTCCAAGCCCAGATGCCTCTCCCTGAATGACTAAATAGAATAATCCTGCTTCAATTCTGAGAGCACTGGTCAGGTGACAGGACAGCCAAGAGCCCACTTCAGGAGAGTATTAATCTTTACTTGCTTGCTGCAAAACACCACAAACCAAAATGCTCTGAGAAAACCACAGCTATACTCGAGACCTACCAAGCTCAACGTGCACTTCTGATGCCTGCTCTCTCCAGAAGCACGCAAAGCTGGTCAGCATGCCTCTGTGAGGGTGCACAAAGCTGGGAGCTGGTACTCTGCACAGCACTGCCTGACAAGCAGGAGAGGAGCTGAGCCCAGGATGCTCATCTAGGCAATGACTTTCCCCTTGGGAGCCCAACACAAAATGTTTTCTCCTAATGCTGCCAGTATTAAGCCAAGAGTGAGCTAAGCTCCTCTGAGAAAAAGAAAATAACCCAGAAGTCAAATCTGACCTTGCCTCTGATGGACTAGAGAATTGTTCCTTGCTATCTCAAGTCTCAGGTTAAAACCCTAACCACTACACCATTCTTCCCTGTTGCTCTGCCTGTTTTTCAGCTAACTGGAAAGAAGGAGATATTTGTACCGTGCAACTCCAAGAAGCCCCTCTGAGTCCTCGCTCCACCTTCCCTGTGTGTAGCCAGTGTGCTCAAAGCCTTGCAGGTCGGCTCCTGGATTTGGCCCTTCATGAATAGATCACTATGTTGGCTGCTCTGAGACGCACACAGCCAGTTGTATGTGGGGGAGAATCGTAAGCAACGGCAGGAATGCCTACTTGGCAGCCTTTCCTGCCTCCAAGTGTCTGCTGAATTCTCCCTCTTTTTTTTTGGGGGGGGGGTCTCTGCCACCTAATTTTTAAGTCAGATTTTGATCTTCTCTGCCAGTGTAAATTGGGAGAGCCTCTCCAGACTGACATCAAGTGGGCATGTGCATGTTTAGTGCTGCTGTCTAACTGGATGTCTTACAACATCTGGGAGCTGGGATTGTGATGGCACATCTCTACTTGCCCTCTTATCCTTCTCCCTGGATCAGCTGGGGCCCATGTCCAGTGTTTGTTTAGTCAGCAGTCAGCTGAGAGAAGACAGGTCAATGGTGAAGCCAAGAAACAGCTAAGAAGCAATCCTATTTATACAAAATCTTCATGTTTTCACCCACTCTTCCTGTATATAATATATCTTGCTTCTGCAATTAAAACACAATACTTAAAGAGAAGATAATATTTCAAGCTGAAGAGTAAATTGGAAAGCTGTGTTTTTCATTTACATGAGTTAAACGCACAAGGGACAGCTGGAATGGCAGTTACAATTAGACTACCCATTAGGATGCATTAGATGACATTAACCCAAGACCTTTCAGGTCCACCGCAAAGCAGTTGGGCTGCAAAGCAGCTTTAAAGCAACTTTGCGCTTTAAAGCAACACTCATGTTCAGTACAAACATTATAAGGGATCTTTTCTCCTCTTCGTGACATGGCACACGATCAGTGTTGCTGCTCTCAGACTACAGGAGCCTGGCACTTCTTTTACAGCCTTTATAAGGTTGAAATCAAATGCTGCAATAACCCTTTCATTACTGCACAAGTATGCACCAGTAAGCATAGCCAGATGAGGGTGTGACCAGTCAAGACATCTATCCCAAATCCTGCTTATTCACGTCTTCCTTGTGTGGTTGGTGAGAAGGAAAATATCCACCTTCTGCATAAAGAAAGAAAAAAAAAATAGTGAAGGATCAAGCCACTGTAGAGCTAGAGAAGCACTACTGCTTTTGCAGTATCTACCACAGCTACTTATCTAAGCTGTGATTTTCCTCCTGGGATCCAACTTCATAAGTAACCAAAGAAAGACAGACCATGAAACACCACTGAAATATTAAAAGATTCATAGGAAGCTTGAAACAAGCTTGAACTCCTGCAACTCTGAGTACCTCCTGGGATTTCACTTGGATCATAACTGAATTATTAACTAAACAAAAAAAAAGAAGTGGTGTGTGGAAAAATGAAGCTACGAGCTTGTATACGGATAGAGATCTAAAGGGATTCAGACGACATTTAAAAATACCAACGTTTTTCAAATATCTCCTTAGTTATGAGAGGAGAATTGCCAGTGGGAGACTGTGAATGTTTTATGGGAAAATAATCATTCACAACCTGATGCGTAGCTGAGATATGTCTACAGTTCCAAAGTCTCTATGCAACCTCACTTGAATCAAACTACCTGATCCTCCTGAAATCACTAGCGAGCTCCTGTTTGTAAAGCTGCAGAAAATCAGTCATAGCTTTCCTCAAAAATGCTGAGTTGTCCATGTCAAGAAAATTATAGAAAGTCAGGCTGTAACAGGAGGGGGAGAGGGTTAGAAAAAGAGAGCATTGTTTATGGAACATGAAAAGCTCCAGCAACACAATATATGGAATTCGTAGGGAAACAGGCCCTTCTTTCTTTCTGTACAATTCAAATAATTCCAATGGCAGACTGGATATTCCCCAAAATGAGTAAGAAAAGCACAGGGCTGTCAAAGCAATTCAGAAAGGGAAAGCTGAAGTAAACATGGTGACTTTGTGTTTTTTTTTAAGGTTTAATGCTTGGAAGACCTTAATGCTACCCTACATAGTGCATGCTTTTCATAGAACAGAAAGAAGTAATAGCTGCACCTTCATCCCAATGCAAGAAGTCTGCATGGGCATTTAGAGAAAATGAGCGGAAGTATCCTTAGACACAGATATGGTCTCAGCTCAAGCATGACACTCAATACACAAACCTAGCTCTAGTCAATTACGCGGTCTTCAGTTCTGATTAAGGCAACAAAAATACGAAGTCCTTCTACTGACCTGAAGCTGTCATTTTCTGTCTCCTACTCCACCAAGATGCCCTAGCGATCAGAAGGGTGGACAGGCACGTTTTCTTCTTGATTTGACTGTTAAGAGGAAAATGCTCTAAATTCATACCTCTATCCTTCTTGCTATTGCTTTGCCTCTTCAGCTGGGAGTAGGAATAAACCACTGAATGCTGAGGAAAACTGTGGACTTTTTGACTATTTTTCCAGGAAAATCATCTGTCTGCCTCGTGCAAAGAACATGAAAGACTTCATTCTCCTTTGTTACAGAAAGATGGTTTCCAGCATTTTGAATGATTCCATTTTCAATAAGAAAAGAAGTAACAGAAATGACAAACAGTTCATGACTATTTTCACTTCCCTGCTTGTTCTCTCTACTTATGTATATATGCAACTATGATTTGATTATGATATGATTTTGAATAATTAGATCTAAAGACAGAAGACCAATAAAATTAAAAAGCCTCTATTAAGCCAAATTTAGAGCAATTACAACCAGTAAAACTACTATATACTTTATTCCTCTAAGGGTTCTGTTCTTGAAAGCACCACTTTCATGGAAGAATTTCTATCAAACAGAGGAAAAGCTGTATACTTTGCCAAGTCAGGGAGATAGTGGATACAAAGTCTTGCTCACTTAACAGTTGAAAGACTTATTGCCTGGTGAGCTATCTCACCAAGACTCTCTTGTTTAAATTATCTACTTTAATGGATGACCTGAAATCTAAAGAAGTCAGTCTGGATTTCTCTTGCGTAAAGCTTACTCTCTAATTCACTCCTGACTTGCGTGTTTGAAGGGAATGGGGCTTGGTTTTTTGCTTCCACTGACTAGTGTGGCTTTTCACTAAAAAGCTAAGAATCCTACCAACAAATTGCACTCATGCAGTCTGAGCCATCTGCATTACTTGTACAGAATGGGCAGAGTGAGAGGATAAAGTGGGATATGGAAATTCAGGAACTAAATAAAATTTTTTTTAGCTTTAAATAGAAAACATCCTTTGATAGCAGTAATTGCGCTCACACAGACAATATGCTTGCATTGTTTTGGGTGGTGATGGGGGTGTACCCCTACTTTAGAACATATTTGCTTATTTGTTTCCATCAAAACAGAACTTAGAACATTTCCAGTTTCTAATCAGCAAGTTGACAGTCTCTCTCATAACTCCTAAAAACATTTCTGCATGTGAAGGCTTGGTATAAAACAAGCTGATGTGACTGTGATGCGCACTGTAGAGCTCCTGACAGCCACGAGGTGTCTCTAGGAACTGTCCCAGGAGGGGTGGGAATGCTGGTTAACAAACAGGACAAAGCTGAAATTCAATATCTGTAGAAGCCCGTTTGTTTGGTTGGTTGTAAAAAAAAGGAATCCTTAAAAACGTCTTCTAATAGAGACAGACCATGAACTTGTGCATCATGACAGCTCTATCCAAATAACTGATCAGTACTAACTCCAGAGAAAATATATTTACAAAGTCAAGGAATGGTAAAACAAGGAACTACATCTGGAAGTAGTAAAGAAAAACCTTAAATATGCTAGGAAATAGTTCCAACCCTGGAAGTCACTTAGACAAAGGAATACGTTGCTAGTTGAGAATGCATGAGGCAACACTACAGAGAGGTGCTTCAGAGCTGAATTTTGAATTTTATCCTAACAACACTATTTGGCTGCGTCATCAAGAGCATTAAAACCCATGCTGATACAAAGAACCTGAAATCTCATAATCCAAAACCTACATCTGCATTTGGGCAGCAACAAAGCATACAGTGAATGATTTCTGCACAGAGCAAGTGATTAGGAGGTAGACTGCTGCTGAAATACAGGAAACAGACCCTATGTCAGAGAAACGTCATTGTCCCAGTAGTCACAGTGTCCCAGGAATCAGCCAGTATGGACTTTTACTGACTGAACCTTCTAAACTTTATTCCACACTTACCAGTCAAATAAAACTATGCATAACTGAAACAGAACAGGGAACAGATACAGAAATTTCTTTAAAACCAACCAGCAAAGGCAAATAAGAATGGCAAGCAGAAAGATAAACTTTTGACTCAAAGACTGAACTAATCTCCTCAGTGATGGAAAGGAGACATGTTGGGGTGCAAAGACAGAGATAAGGGACTGAAAGTCCACTACAACCACCAATTTGACCTCTCTTAAAAAGAAACAAAAAAAGATTTCTGTCCATCCAAGCTACAACAATGAAGCCCTGAAGGTGCAAGAGATGCAACATCTGTACTTGTATTTCTGTCTGTGTGGCTTCCATACATGTGATTTTTATTTCTGAAATGAACTTTTAGTTAAGACAACCAAGGAGAGACCTCCCTGATCTGTTGCTGAGGTGAAACTGCTACGTCCTGACTCCCATTTTCATCCAAAACTACTTCAGGAACAATGAGTAGTCACAACATATGACACTACTAAAAGTTATGGAGTAATCCGACCCACTTGAAACCAGATGAAAAATATACATTAAACCTCCTATGAGCAAGAACAGCTCTTAAGATGTAAAGCACTGTAACTCTATTGATGTCAGCAGAGTACATACACTGTAGAGCTAAAGTCACCCTACCTCAAACAACCTAGGCTACACTCAGGTATCCTGGTGGTGTGTTAGAGAGCTCCCGTTAAGAGCTGAAGGGCTTTCTCATCCAAAGCTGCTAGGAGACTTTCACCTCTCTGTTGCCTTCCACAGTTCAGCAGGGAACAACATTCTACCCAAAGATTAAAGTTTAGAATTCAGTCTTTTCTATCTTGATTGTGTAGTTGTGAACTAACAGCACAAGAATGTCCATTTGGGTCAGCCACGAGGCCTTTGTTCTGTTGACGAGACTCTAGGGTCTTTCTAGCTTCACTTAAAGTTTGAATTTGAGATAGCTGAAGGAACATTTTCTTCCTCAAAATACAGATAATTATGTGTGCATTGTTTCTGTCTATGGAAAGCATTTTCCAAAAATAAACAGCTCTAATATCTTGCCCATCTTGCATGCACACAAAGGACCACACTGATTGTGTTTGAGGCCCCAGACGATACCCGCTTCCCGCTAAGCCATCCAGCATGCAAGTGCATCCCTTGTAAGCCTGGAGTACTGCTCGTAGATCCCACGGGATTTAGGTGGCCTAACATGTTTCATGAATCATGTGAGGCACATCCTACATACACGAGCAGGAGAAGAAAAAGTGGTGGGCATATAGCTGGTTTGGCTGCTCATCTTTCAGCACCCAACAAGAAAAGACTTCAACTCCTGCCACAACATTTTTACATACTTCAAGTTGAATTTTCTTGGACACTGCGTACTGCTGTTACTGACAGCACCCCCTGCACTTGGACAAATTGAGGTTACCTAAACTAGCTTCAAATACCACCCTTCCTCCTCTGTCATACACTTGGACAACATCTTCTACACAGACTCTTCACAGAGTGCCATGATTCACATTACAAATGTACAAGGCAGATCTCTCTCCTTACAGACAGAGGTCCTGTTCAGGGATTGTGAAACCGGTAGAGGAACCTAGCCAGCTCCAGGGCAGATGAGCTCCTGTGAAGAGAACTAGATAGCAAGACCAAGGGCATACCCTGCCATTGATCCCAAATGCAGTGGGGAAGTCAAAAGGCTTCAGACAAGAGGAAAGGCACGTTTGTTGAAATAAAAACAGTACTTTGTACTGTTTTGATAAGAACGATGGATGATAAAAGGTCTTGGAAGGCATTCACTTTGTTTCATACTGGAGCACTGCTAAAGCAGGCATGGCAAAAGACTATAACCCTGTAAACATATGTTGTGTATTAGATTCTGATCTGGCAGCTTGCCTTAACTTTTTTTTTTTTTTTTTAAAGCTCCAGCGAGTTCCAAATACACTTCCATGTTTGTGTTCCAGCAAACAAGAGACAGGCAAAATGCTTGAGAGATGGGGACCCTGGAGCGCACTGGACTATATATCAGCAAAAATAGAAAGCACCCATTAGTGTTGGCACATCAGGCAGAAGATGACAAAAATATCAGCAAATTCTTTCTTCTGTCCATATCTTCAGCTTTCCCTTTTTCCACTGTGTACTTCACAGCTGCTGAGAACTGTAAAAATCACTATCCACTATTTTAACTATCAACATGGACAGAGGTGACAAGGGAGCACCTTTACAGACAAGTTTGCTGCTTCTAAACTACCCACCAGAAATGCATCCCACAGAGCATCCTCTCAATAACAATTAGTCTAAGTCCCTGTAAGCTTCAATGAAGAAATTCTTCTGAGAGACATTTTAGATTCCTTGGGATTGAGAGTTCCGGTTCACATAAACACATACTATTACAAGAGGCAAAGCTGATAAGGATTTAGTCAAGGAATGTATATGACAAATAAGCAATTTGATAATTAATGGAGTTGACAGGCACTTTCTAATAATACACAAGGATACGCAAGCTGAATACTTTCATACACAAACTGATCCAAAGGCAGTATCATTTTTAACCCATTTTATACCTAATTGTTCAGATGGAGGAAGCACCCACTTTTTTTTTTTTTTAATCTTGACCTCCTAAAACCTGATTATCGGGAAATAAATCCTTTGCACTTGGTACTGTTGCAGACAACTAGCCCACAGATGTTTCGTACAGCATGATGTTTTTCTTAAAGATCATCTAAAGAACGAACTTTTGATTACTTCCTAGGCATTTATGACTTCTTTTATGTCCCACAGCATAAATGCAGCAGTTTTGCCCTCAACAAAGAACTGAGAGCTTAGTTGCACGTGTTGAGGGAATTTCTGGAGAAATTCTCCTGGCTAACACAGGACTTCTTTTTCTGCTGGCTTCCAGAGATGCCAAACTACCACTCCTACAAGTACAGACGTGGAAACTAAAGATGCTCAGTACGGTCCTGAGCAAAGTACTGTCCAATCCTGCAGGAGGTGAAGACAATTCATTATGTATGGAAGATACTATGACATTTTGAACTGCACAGAGAGAAGGAGAAGTACTGTAACTGCTCCCACACAAGAATGAGATACTCAGTTATTTCTTCAGTGTGGATCAGGTTGAGAGATGAAGGCTTGAGATGCTTCACGAATTCCTCTTACAATCAGAAAACAGGCACCTAACTCATCTTGTTTATGGCCTCATACCTGAGGAAGTATGAAAATATCCTAAGGGTTGCCACTGTGGTAACCACCTGTGGAAGTAAGATTTGGTCACTCTTTCCTTACCCATGCTCCCCCCCCACTTCCTTTAATGAGGAGATCAAAGGACAGATCACGCTGCCTGCTATCTAGGGCCTACGTTCTGCATAAAGGCAATGAGAGAATGGAACAGGCTATAGGCAAGCATGTTGTCTGCAGTCATATTCAAGCTGTAAGCAATTGCAAAATAACTACTGAGTGACCTCAGCTCTCCAGCAAGAGTTCGATGAGCCTTGAGGCCCATTATCCTGGCCAGACAATACCTGAAAGCAGATGCCAAGGGCAGAATGCATTAAATATATCCCATACTAAATTCTTTGTAGATTGGGCACAACACTGCCTGCTGGCAACACAGCAGCAGGGCAACTTGTTATGGCCAGCCAAACATCAAATGACACGCTGCTGAGCACTAACTGCCTTCTACCCCAGCTGCAGTTGCCTTTGAAGAAAGGTGCGATGACTTCTACATGGATATACACGCCAAATAAAGTCTTTTAAAGCATGTGAGAACAAGAGCTGTCATCAAAATGTACTGAACAATTATGGGTGAAAGGTTGAACTATTATTACTTTGTGCCCTTCCATTCCCCTCCCCTCCACGGTGGGAAGAAAAGGGGGGATCATTCATTTGTATTCCAGCACTTCATTAATGTTTATAAGAGAATCCAAACATGCAAGCAAAACAAGGACTAAACACTCGCGCCAGACGTGTGATGCGATAAATGTCACTGGAGCAAATATTTAGATCTGTTTACAGAGAGACCTATTAAGTCCTTTTTGAAAAGCTGTGCAGTGTTGTGGCTTGGTCTCTGACTAGCAGCTCCAGCGTAAACAAATGGAAGATGGCTAAGTCACTCTCTCTCATGTTGTTATGACATCTGGAAACCTAAGGAGATTGGGAGAAGCCAACTGGCTGCCCTACTGCGATGTCTAGCAACAAAGTCTTCTTGCTGAATGATGGCAGGACATGCAAAGTGGAACTGCTGAGTTCTCCAGCTTGTGCCAAAATCTAGGGATTTTCAACACAATAATCCTTCAACAAAAGTTGTTGCAACACAAATGTCCTTGGTTCATTGCTAATGATGCAATTCTATGATGTCTGCCATTGTTAAAAAGCATTTGGATTTGAGAAAATCTGTTTTTGTAGGAATTAAAATGAGTTGCAAAGGTAGGTGGAGCTGGTTTGTTTGTCAAGGGATGTAGATGTGTCCTGAAATCTCTTGCCTGAAGAACTATGAGGCTCTGGAGACAGCAATTCTGTAGGTGCCCCCTTCACATCAACATTTCATTGACTCTAGTCCCACTGCATACAAGTATTTCTTTTTCTAAGAGAATTAAATAAGTTGAAAGGGATAAAAGGAATTTATAAGATGGAAAAACCACTGTCTTAGCCCAAGGCATAATAATAATGGGAAGTTTCAGCTTCTAAGGTCATGACTGTTTCCAACTAGTTACGTAAGGCCTATAGATATAAAATTGTCCCATATGTTTATATTAAATATTAGGGTTCGTGGATGCTGCTGAAGTAAGTCTTTCTAAGTTTCATCCAGAACCCAGCTTACTTTCTTTCTGTTCTGAAGACACCAGAGCTCCAACCATACAGATGAAGGAGACTCTATGTAGTGATCTCTGCCAGTGCTGGCTGAACAAGGCAAGGGATAGCTGAAGAACAACATTTTCAGTTTGAAGGCACATCCTTTCCTTCCTTGACTGGTAAGGATGCTGGAATACAAGAATTGGCAGTTAAGCTTGTTTTTCTCTTAAAAACTGTAAGAAAGCTCTGCTGATTTGGTGTGCTGGAAGAACTGGAAAATGCACAGGATCAACTAAGCTAAACAGAAAATAAACACTGATTGTCCCTACTGTGTAACAGGAATCAATGTTTTCAGGCTTAAACTTCCAAGAAGATTTTTTTTTCCTAGACGACCTTTTCTTTTTAATTATAATCTCTGACTAATTCTTGCAGAAGCACGGGACAATTTAGTGGCTTGGTCTCAAACCACAATCCCTTCCACAAGGCTACGTTCTCCTATACTCCCTACTCTTGGTATGTTTTTCTGCTCTTTATATGTTAGACTTGTTACAGACGCCAAGCCCTAAAACCTCCTCAGTAGCACACAGAACATCCACAGGAAAGAGAGAGGAATCCCTTCCTCTATTTTTGTTTAGCTACCTCCTGCTCCTTTGCTTTAGAGCTAACTCTTGTGGTTATTTATATTGTATGACCTTGAGATAAATGGCATTTGGCAGGCTGCTGGATAACTTTGTGTTTCAAATCAAACGTTCTCAATTTCTTCCACCAACAATGGGAATAATTCCTGAATGCCTTTTTTAGGGTACTTCTTCCCATCTCATTGCCAGCCACAGAGTTCTTTGGTAACTACGTCAGGGCTGGTGAACTTTTAGCTTGACTTTCTTGTTAGATGTGACTACCAAGTGGTGTGTGTGGTTTTCTTCTGTGGTTTTGTGTGTGTGTGTTTTCTCTTTGTCCCAGAGTGTCTGCACTGCTGGTATTAAAGCTACGATTGTTCTATAAAAAGCACAGATCACTTGAACGATCTGCCAAAGGCTTTATCTCTGAACAATCTTTGTCTGTACTTGCTTTGCCGTTAACCAGTTTTGACTCTCTCCATAATAGCTGGAGTTGCTTTGCTTTAACTGATATGTATCAAAGAGAACTGCTAAAATTAACTGCTCATGAACTATGTCCAGGATGTTAGATTAACTCATCTAGAATCCTTCAGTGAACAAACTGATTTATGATGTGTTATGACATTGTTACTTGATGTGTTGCACAACTCAATTTTTAAAAATGAAGAGTGCTCCATTAATAAGAGATAAATCTTTCCAGTGTAATTCAAATGAATCTGCAACAGCTTTAGAGAGAGCCTGATAAGAGATCTTGTGTGGCTTTTGGTGATTGTGTTTTGCATTCCTACTGATATCTTCCTCTGAGATCTCTTTGTCAGTAATGACAAAATCCATCCAAAATATGCCAAAATATGACACCTTTTAGGAGATTATAGCTCTTTGTACTTCCCAAAACACAAAAGGGTATTACAAGCAGTTCTCAGCTACTCATACTTCAGAAGGTTCGAGGGTGTACATCAAGTACTGAACTCAGCACCAAACTATACTTCAACTTCAGATCCGTAATTTGCTGAAGAAGTTACATGCTAAGTCCCTTGCAAAGTTGGCCAGTCACAGCTGACACACACCAAGCGCTCAATACAAGGATGGGGGAAAATCAGAAAAAAAAATCCTTTACGCATGAAGATATAAATAGAGTATTTTCTAAAGCAAGTACTATTCCATTACTGGAACATGAACCAGTGTAAAGGCTGACTTTAAATTATTAAATTTCTGAAGTGTGTTTCAGATACATACACGTTGAAGGCTCAGGTCTCTCTGGATACCCAGTTTCAACAAAAATGCCTTTGAAAGTGAGCTGAATTATATACTGTACAGTATGTCTCATTTCACAGCCAAGCCACTTGAGTTAATAAAGAAAATCCTCCCTGGCCTCGCACAATTAGCTGAGCAAAAAGCTAGTCAGCACAAGCCTGCATACAGCCACAAGCCACTCCATAAAGTCGAATACTGTTTCACGCCTGCGAATGCCTGCAGCTTTGACCCTCTGAACTTCATCTCACTACCGAAAGGACGGGATTATTTCAGGATGGCATAACCTGGTTTTGTGGCTTGATGTTCTGAGCTTTAAGCAAAGAAAATATCTTCCTGGTGTTCCGGAAATGGAAAGGAGAAATGACAGAGGAACTGAAATTCAGTTTGCATGCAGCTGTCAACCAATAGAGCACCCTGGTGTTTGAAAACCTAGATGTATTAGAACTAGTTTGGCCATAACTTGGTACTGTTTGATTCCATGCCTTAATAAGTTATTTTCTTCAGTAAGCAAATAATGAGAGTTTAAGATGTCCGTTCTTACTTTTTCCTGTATTAATCAGGAAAGAAAGGCTAACTCTCATAAAAGCATTTTGCAACCCCCTAGCAATGCTTGCCCCCTCTTCTTCATGTGACATCCTAAAAATAAAACATCACCTGAGCTTGAAAGCAAACGACAAGTTAGTATCCCAGTTGGATCCCAGTGATCTTTTCTATGTCAGAACCAGCTCCTCACATGCTCTAAGCCCTAGCTCTTTTGCAATTAACAGTACCATGATGATTTTACCAGTGCTAGAGAGCCATTGGGACACTTTGGGACACATCTCATCACAGCTCACTGCTGGAATAACATTAATCTCAATGATTATTTCTAAAACTGAATCAATTTCATGCCAGAAATACAAAGACCTTCAGAAAGTTGGGCATGTTTCTCAAATCACCCTTTTGCCCTCTCCCCCTCTGCTGACTCTGCAAACTCCCATACTGTGAGCATTTTGTCTCACATTTAAATAAATATTCCCCATCACTATTACGCTGTCACCTGTAATAGGAAAAGCCTGCAAGAAATCAAAGGAAAGCAAAATTTGTGCGGTGGCAGAAAGTGTACAGAGAATAATCAGTCTTCATTGTGACTGTTAACAAAAGTGAGGGAGCCTAATGGAGACCTCGGATTTAATACAGTCTCTAGAATACTGAGGGGGTACTTTCAAGACATAGAATCTCCTACTTCAAAGAAATATTTTCCCTGTGTTCCTCATAAGTTGACTTTTATTAAAATGGAAAGAGGTTTGAAAATAACTTGAAGGTTTCTGTTTCCTTTTTCTCATTCCTTGGCTCAGGAAGCGAGCTTGATGAATTTTGCCTTTCTCTACACAGGCAGCTCCTTCTCCGTTTTCTGAACTGGGGATATTTGTGCCTCCCAGCGGGTACCCTAATACAAGAACAGGGCAGAAGAAGCAAGTTTGATGAACCTGCAGAAAACATAAAGCATTCAGTGTTACTCCCTTAACTGCGTTGTTACACTAGCTTTTCTGAACAGTGTTCAGCAGTCTGAACCGGCATCTCAATGGACTCTGTGATTCTGCAGGGATACCCAAGCACGAAGAACCTCTGGATTGGAACTCATTTGAAAGGCTCCGTAATTTCAATGTTAACAGAGCTAGGAAAAGAAGAAATCAGAACTTTTTGTTTCTGGGAATGGTTCGGTGTTACCCCAGGCTTCAAGGGACACTCTGGAATGCATACAACATACAGGTTTGGGTTCATCCTAAGTGGTGTTTCACATCAACACTCCTGCAATCCTAATTCTGAAGAAGCCAATAATTAAACTCCCTTTTGACATCTGCAAGACTCTTCAGTCCTCAGTGCTGTTTCAGTGCCTGGACAGAGGTGATCAGCAGTGATTCACTGATAACAAAAGTAATTACAATATTTCAGGGATGATGATTTCTTCAGGCACAACTGCCCAGAGGGATTCCACATACAATGAGAAATGGAGTGTCTAGGTCCATGTCAAGTGACCCTTAGAGTGGAAAATCTAGGGTCTTTGATCTTATTCAAACTGAAAATACTTTTGCTAATGAGCCTCCTCAAGTCGCACAGCATTCATCCTAAGATGCTGAACACATGGTTTTAATTTACAGTTTTTACCAACTTTCATTTATATTGTGCGAGAAGTCCTGAAATGACTTGCTGTAGAAGCTCTACAAATTCAAAACCCAAATGGCAAGCACTGCTGTTGGAACAGCCGGTGATAAAAGTAGCAGTCATCTGTGCTAATTCCTGCTTGAGCTTCTGACACAGGTATTAACCATGTCACTTCTAATTCTCTATGCATTTAAATGACAACTAGATCCAATAAACAGTAACAGTAACACAAGGCACATGTGCTGTTAAACACTAGAGAAAGTAAATCTATGGGGATCAACAAGATGCCGTAATTACTAGTTTTTTGTGATGGGTACAACCACCCATGCATTTTAATTGCTTATCTGTTCCTGGTCTGCAAAGGGTATACAGCCTTGTTCCACTTCCAGTTCAGGAAGAATCAGGATGTCAAGCTCAAACAGCGATATCTGCAATTTTAAGCTCTGTAAGCAACAGTTTAATTTCTGATGTCTCAAGCAAGCTGGAACCCATAACTCTGAATGGGTTATAGAAAGAATATCAGATCCACAAATAGTTGCCATGTGCAGAAAAATACCTCAGAGACTTCCACCCATAAAGACTTCAAGAGGTTTAGAAAGATACTGAAGCTCTGTGGCTACTCCGGAGTGCTTTCTGTGGATTTTCAGTCCAGAAGCATCTAGGATCTGAATTGGTTTGCAAGAGGAATTTGGGAGACTGAGTGGGCATGAGGCAGATACGTGTCCCTGCAAAAGAAACTACTCTAACGCTGACTCTTGAAAGATAAAAAACAAGTTCCCAAACACTCGTCCTTGCTGAAAAACTAAGGTTTTGTACTGTCCTAAATGGTGTGTGCTCTGGGGAAGACATCCAAGCATGCAGGGAACTCCTTTAATAGGGCGAAAAGATCAAAGAAATTACATCAATTTAATATGGTTCAAGCAATAACTTTCTGATTCCTTCTGCTTTTTACCTATCTCATCAACTCCTAATGGCAGGGAAGAGCTTAATGTTTTTCACTATAAGGCACAGCACCGGAGAAACTTTTTATTTTACAGTATGTCCCTCTGAAGTTCCAAAATACACTTTGCCAGGAGCCCTGCCACTGATCTCTGTCTCTGCAGGAGTGCAAGGTGAATGAGTGCCCTTGCTTAAGATACTCTCTGGCCTTTTCAATTCAGGAACCTCTGACTAGCCTGAATGATGTGGGCTGGCTTTATAATGTGGATTGCTACTCACCAGGGAGCTGAGGGGAGGCTGTTAAAGACTTTCTGAGGGCTGTAGGTTGCACTATACTTCAAGTTGAGGTTTTTAAGGTCAATGGTTCGTTCTGTTTATAAAGTAATGCACTCGAGGCCCACTGCAGGATCCTGACTGCTCTCGCAAGAGCATCAGAAAGCAAAAGAAGATAACAAACAAAGAGAGAATCATTCTGGGGGGAGTATCATTTTCTGAAGAGCACTGTATTCTGCAATTACTGGGGGACAGTTTGAAGGTGGCATAATGCTCCAGGGAAGATCTCATACGGATCTGAAAGCAGCAATAGTACTTGAGGACAGAGATGGATTTGGGCCATCTATCCTCTTATCCTCTTCCCTGAGCAGAGCTGGGGAGTGAATCTCTACCAGGGAGCAAAATGTGCCCAGGTCTGCACATGGGAGGCAGGTACCACTGTCTTAGGCTCAGATCTTACCAAGGGAGGTGTGAAGGATCAGAGGGAAAGAAGCTCATATCTCACCTGTTTCATATACACCACTTGCGGTTAGACACACTATAAACACAGCAGATGAATTGCCAGCTGCCCCTCGAGCCGTCATTAACTGACTGGCTATTTTCTTAACAGGCATCAAAAGCCAGGGTGAGCCTTTCAAGTGAGCTATGGCGAAGAAGCACACAGTGGCTGTACAGAGCAGCACGTACAGTCAGTTATACCTATAAAACACCATCCACTGATCCCTTCAGGTGTTACTGCAACTACTGTAGTTTTAATACCTGCACAGTTTCACCCTCAGCAGTTCCCTGGCACAGACGTAAAGCAACTCCATTAGCGCTCAGAGGGAGCTAATGGAAGGATTTCTGTTTCTGCCGTATGAATTTCTGTTCCACGGGTAACTTAAATGGGGAATTCTTTTTTACGTCGAGGCTGGGGTGGGAGGTGATAGTTTGATTGAAGCCATCAAGCTGAAAATTATGTGCGTGCATGTATAAGCAAACCCTTAACAACACTTCTTCCGACAATATGCAGCAACCTAAACAGATGATACTAACCTATTTTTTATTATTTTAATGAAGCCTGAAATTTTTTAAAAGCGAAAAGGCACAATTTCTACCAGGCAAAGACCACTTTTCCTCCAAAAAATAAAAAAAATAAAAATTATTCCCTCAAATACATTACACAGACCGTCAAAAGTCAACAAGCTTTGAAACTGAGCCCTTTAATCTGGTTTGGAAAACTTGGAGCCTGGATATTTCATTCATACGAACAGGCAAATTTCCCTTGAAGTCAGTTGTGCCAGTTCCTATCAGCTCAGAGAATCCCTGCTTTGGGATTACAGAAATGTTTAATTTTTTTAAGGGGGCAGGGGAGATGGAACAGCAAGTCCTCAAGCTGTGGTCCTGCCCATGTATCACTGTGCCATGCTGCTTTGCCATCAAAGGTCCAGCTTCAAGACTGCAGATCTGTCAGTGACCAAACTTGATAGACCACCCATCGGCCTTTTATTAAATAGCACTTGTTTCTCCTCTAATCCTATCACTAGAGTAATCAAAGCTGCCATGTCTCAGGGTTTGATGGAACAGCAGGACCTGGGAAACGAAGACTGATTTTGTTAACAAAGTAATTTCTGTCCCATGAATGCTGTCTCATTGCAAGAAAGTAGGGAGACAGGGTTTATTTGTGCAGAGAATGAGGCGGTAAAGAAATGAAAGGAAAAGAATGGTGAAGTGTGAAGTTTAATCTGGCACAGTCTAAGATTTCTTTCTTTGAGGCTGCCTCTGATCCAATCAACGCTGGTTTGATATTTAACATCTCCCCCTGCAGTTTGAAATGATACCGGCCAGAGAATACTCAGAAAACCCGACCAGAGGAGGAATAGAAAAGGGGCTGCTCATAGGTCCCCTCTGACCTAACAGCTCCCTGACAGATCTATCGGGATAGTCAGATCTCTACACAAAATACTCTGTACAAACCCTGGGATGAAAGGCATCTGGCACTAACTGCCCGCAGATTCTCTCTGCAGTGAGAATTTGCCATGGGATGGGAGAATTATTTTATTTTTAACTCCGAGGAAGGGACATCCACAACTTCTCAGCTGAGAATCCTGCCATAGGGTAGGCTTTGAGCTCCAGCTAACAGAGCCAGTTCCCCAGGGCAGAGCAGTCTCAGTGGGGACAAGATGCCAGCTGAGGACACAGCAGCTGCCAGCCAAGGACACACAGCACCCGGGTGATAAGCAGTCCCTGCAGCCCATGGCCCACTGCCTGTCCTCTGTGAGGGGAAGGGCTGTCAGAGGGCACATGGACCTGCTACCTTTAGCATCCTTTTCGCTCAAACAGCAGTACACATCAGTGCGAGGAGATTTTTTTTCACCACAGATCTGTGTGAGGGTCTTAAAGAGGAGGAGGAATATGGAGCATCTCTTAACCCAGCCCTCGAAGCCCACCCAGCCTGTCCTGGTGCTGGTTACAGTGCCTCTGCCCAGGGTCCCACAAAGACAAGGCCCTGAATGAACTCCATCTGCCCTGCCATCAGCTTTTCTCAGTCCTGGGCCACTTTTTGCACTGTAAATAAGCATCTATGTTGTCCAATAGAAAAGTTGTCTACTGCTTCTTTGTGCACTTTTTAGCTTTTTCTACCTTGCCTTCAATGAAACTCTGAAACTACTTCTACCAAGAAGTGGTGACATTTCATTCTGACCTACATCCGACCGCAGTTCTCCTGTTGTCAGGCTCCCAGCTGAGCTCTTTGCTGTGATTTGGAAGCCTTGCCACCAGCTGTACAATACCCAGATTTGTGCCACCAGCAGCTGCAGAGCCACAGGGGAAAAGTAGGGATGCTCCAGGAGTGCAAGCATCCCACTGTATTCCCAGTGTGCAGTGGGAAAGCACAGCAACAGGAGCAACGCAGGTTTGGGAAAGCAGTACAAAACTCTGAACAAAAACTCCAGGGGAGGAACAAAATCCCAAACTACAAAGTTTGGGGGCTTACAATAAAAAACAATGCATTGTGCTCTTACCTGCAAGAGCTAGCTCTCCAGGAAGCAGCCAATTATATCAGCCACCTTAATCTTTTCATCCGGTTAAGACAATCAACATTTCAAAGCGACGCACAGAACGTTTCAAAGATCGTTCCTGGTCAAAAATGCAAGTGTATCCGCTTTCTTTCAGAGCAGATCAAAACCAAGTACCACACCGGGACCACTCCTAGATTTCCTCCTCCTCGCAGTATCAGATTAACAGATTCGGTGCGTGTAGTCAGATTAAATATTTGCAGTAGCACAAAGCTGCCTTTGAGGGGAAGAAGTAAAAAAGCCTTTTTCTTTTTTAATTTGCTAAGGGCAAAAATACTGGACTTTGGGGATGGGGGGAGCAGAAGCACTGACATGATTCAGGAAGGCTCCATTTTAAAACCTGAACTCTAAATGCTGGAATTACAAGCAATATTGCTGTAACAGTAACGCTGAAGACAGGTAAACACTGCTGATGCCCTTAGCAGATTCAGGACTATAATTTATCACAGCTGTTCCCATCAAACTGTGCAAACACCCTACACAACAAAAGCTGCTCAATTTCTGATTTCCATTTTAGTGTGTTTTAATTACGTGTTGCTTAAGGAAGGCTCTAAGACCTGGAATTAGAAGGTGAAACCTAGCAATAGCAATCCACTCCACTAAATTAGCACAGTAATACGGTGAGCAGTAGGACTGCCAGACAGTGTGATAACTTTACAAATTACTATTGTTAAACAACCAGCCAGGTGTCAGGATGCATGAAATCTAGAGGAAGCGAGAAAATAAATAACTGGGTTGTTTTGCTTAATTTTGTCTCATGGTGTTCTGGTGGCCTTGTTCCCAGAAAAAGCTTCAATGTAGGAAAAATCCTCTGGGACAGCGATGCATATAAGTAGCAATGTCAATTCTCTGCAATAATTACAATGTCTTTTTTTTGTTTTATCAGCTCAAACTTTTTTGCACAGATGATTTCCCTTCATTTGCCTGTGGCACTAATACTTTCTGGCTGATCTTTTTTAGTCTTCTAAAATGAAGGGGAAACTTATGCTTCTCCTTACAACACAAAGAATGAGAGAAAAACAAAGTTATGGTGAGAGCAGCAGTGAGTTTGATACTCTCTCCCTTTTCCTGTCTCTCACTCCTCTCTCACATCTAAAAAGAGTGCAATATGATTCATTTCTAAAAGGTTTCAAAGAGGTACATCTTTAACCAAGTGCTTTCACGTGCTTGATTCTAACTTCCATTTCTGACCTATACAACCACATGCTACTGGATGTTTGCAGTGGTTAATTATTTTTACCTCACCTTGAAGAAGGAGTTCAGCAGCAAGGATAGGCACTTACACCTTTCAAACAGAACAAAGTAAAACACATCCCTTGTTTCGCATGCATGCTAACTATTGCAAACACGCAGAGGGCTGTTTAGATTTTTTATCCTTTTCATAGTTACCCCAAAACTGCATGCAACCAATCTTCTCCTATGTACTCTACAGACAGAGTTAGTCTTCCAGCTGAGAACATCAGATGAATCGTATCTGTGTAAACCGGACCTGCCCCTCTTCCGTCAGTCCCCACTACAGGGGAGAAGGCACTCTAAGGACATTTAATCACACCAAAGATCAGCCTTTTAATCCTTACTCGCACATCACCAAGAATTCTTTTGCTCAAACTAGGACAGTAAGATACAGCTGGAAAGAGCTGATCTAAAATTAATGCCGAAAGGAAGGTTAAAAATGAAATACTGTAGCCGTAACTGACACCATTTTAAATTTCCTCTGGATTATTTGTTTTCTTCCACACACATTCATTTCCTGAATTTCTAGTAAATCTGATTTCGTATAAACAGTTTCACAAAGCAAAGTCAATAGCTGTGCCTGTGTTCCTGATTAATCCACTGAAATGAAATAGACCTCGTGGCTTAGTATTTGGTTGTTTAAAACTAAATCCACTGCAAGAATTCTGGAGTCCAGTTACACCAATAACTTTTGTTTCTTAACCTACATCCTTTCCTTTTTTCTGAACTTTACCTGTTCTAAAACGAAAGAAGTCCACAAAGACCGAGCACTTAATTTCCCTCAGACCGTGAGCAAAACGTGAGCCCATTTCTTCTGACCCGCAGTAACTACTAAAAAGACGACCAACAGTTTGCACATACTTAAATCTATTTGAACAATTGCTGAATTTCTATTTCCATTGTTCATGCTTTATCCTCTCTGTGACAAGCACCACAGAGCTGCTTTATTTAAAAACAAACAAACCAAAAAGCACTTTTTAACTCAACTCCGCCAACTGAGGAGAGGCGTGGAAGCTTTCCTTGCAAGTGACAAGCCAGCAGACACACACATTCACACCCTGCACATTTGCCTCTCAAATAAATAATACACATGACAGACGCGCAGCACTGGCCGCGCACATCACAGCTTTTTTGCACGCAGCACGATGGAGATCCAGCAGCCCAATGCAAAGGCCCACGCTGCAACCCGCCCCACCGCATCAAGCTTCAGGTTCACCCCAGTAAAGCAACTGAAATAGGAGAAGAGTGGCTCCCACCACCCGGAATAAGCCACGAGGCCCAGAAGCCTCCTTACCTGGGAGAAGTTGAGCCCGTTCAGCGGGTGACACTGCTCCTCCACCCTTTCCACCGCGCCCGTCGTCTTCTTCATCCTCTCGGCCTCCTGGGCGAGGTAGAGATCGAGCACCGGCACTCCTCGGGAGCGGATGTCGGTCTCTGTCAAGGAGTTCACCATCAGCATCACCCAGACGGGCCTCTTGCGCTCCCAGTTGCCGGCGATGGCGTTGAAGAGGTAGTCAGCATAGAGCCCTTTGCCCCGCTGGTCCGGGGTCATCCAGTGGGGCAGCATCAGCTTGATGTAGTCCAGGTGGCGTTTGAGGCGGCGGTAGAGCTCGCGGGGCAGCACGTCCTGCAGGTTCTCCCCGTGGGGCAGCATCTGGCAGCTGGCCAGCCCCGAGATGGTGTAGGGGTC
>JANHGO010006184.1:0-21799 GCA_024606505.1 Aquila spilogaster
ACCTACTGTTTGACTTGACCGACCATAGAAACTCTGGCAGATTCAAGATTTCTTATTTGTCCACTTTTTACACTAGAAGAAAATGGAAGAAAGGCAGAAATTACTAAAGGAATCGGTGACTAGCAGGCCTAGAAACAGAAGCAAAACCAGGTGATTTTACCCAAACCACCTGTGCTCAGTAGTCATTCAGAATGAGTCACATCACATGCCAACTTACCTGAATCACCAGCTGTCACTGTAACTATCATTTTAAAAGACACATAGGAGAAGTGCTGGTGGGGAAACGGAGCAGCTCTTGGATGATCCTTCTCCAACACCAAGCCAACTTCCAGGAAATTAATTATCTTTGTAATCTCTCTTGTCCCATTAAATCAGCCAAGGAACTGCTGACAGAACCACTGAATGGTCGAGGCTGGAAGAGTCCTCTGGGGACCATCTGGTCCCAGCAGAGGGGCTCCTGGCCCTTCAGCATCTTGGTGGCCCTCCATTGGACTCTCTCCAGTACATCCCAGTCTCTCTCATAATGGAGTTGCCCAGACCCAGATCAGCATTCCAGATGACAGATGAGGCCTTGCCAACACTGAACAGAAGGGAGGATCACCTCTCCTAAATGCTGGTGACACTTTGTCTAATGCAGCATCTTAGTGGCAAGGATTCATGTTCCCAGTGCTGCCTACCAGGATCTTTCCAGCATGCATTCCAGCTGGATGCCCCCAGCACAGCCTGGGGCTCTTTCTCCCCAGAGGCAGGGCTCTGCACTACTTGCTAAACCCCAGGAGGTTTCTCTTAGCCACCTCAGCCTGTCCAGGTCCCTCTGGATGGCAGCACAGCCCTCCGGTGAATCAGCCACTCCCCCAGCATTGTATAGCTGGGGATGTGAGAGCAAAAGGAAGAACTTGACAAATGGCACGAAGTTTGCTCCCTTCAGGATTCAAGCTAACAAAGCCAAGTGATTCTGGAGATTACAGAACCCCACACGTTACCTCCACTCGATTGCATTCTCAAGTGACTTGAATGTTTTGGGACGACTCCTTAAGAAGTTCTGCATGCTGTTCAGTGCATCCATGGCTGTACCTAGAAAGAAATATTTTAGTTCTATGACATCTAATGTAATAATTACCATGTTCACCTATACAAAACTGGCTACCAAGGAATAACTTCAGAGAAAGATGGGGTTCAGAGTGGATTTAATGCAGTTAAGGAAAATACAGCTTAGCACACCTAAGCCTACAGTCCTACCTACTACCGCATTATAAAATCGATGTATAAACAAGTAGGACATCTAGGTAGTAAGAAAAAGCAGTAACCACTCTTCAACCATGCATTATATATATATTACAATAAAAAAAACAACCCTCCTCCTTGCTAACAAGAAAGTACTGCAGCCAAATTCTGAGGACAATAGCGACCACAGATCTCATCCAGGAGAAGTAAAAGGAGGAGTCCCACTAGAAAGACTATTTCACATAGATAGCTTCTGTTAAGAGGATGGAACTGGCATACATTTAAGAACTGGGCAAAACTTTGTGTATTCATGGATTTGGGGGATAAGAAAAAAAAGATGAGCATGAAAGAAAGAACCATATCCAAGTGTACACAGGATTACCTTCCACAACATCTATCATGCACAGACCCAGTAAACTTGGCACCAAGTTTGCGACTGCCGTGTGCACTGCAATGGCACCACCCATGCTGTGCCCAATCAGCATGATAGGGGGAGGAAGGTCTCCATACAGAGCTTCAACCACGTTTCCAACATCTCTGCCAAAAGAAGATGAAAGCACAGTCAGCATCCCTACCTTGATATATTTCTGAAGGATATTAATACAGTGGGAGAAGAAAATAGATCCAAGATAGCTGCCTGGCTCCAAATCCTCTCTTACCTAACCCACAGACCACTGGGACAAGTTTATTGTCTTATCACTGTTCAGTTCCATTTAGGCACCAACACAGGAAATCATTTAAGCTGATACTTTCCTGAACAAGCATGCAATTTTCCTTTCTTATAAACAGAAAGGACATAATAATTAATTTATTTTTTAATTGCCAAAGAGAACATTTTAGGTTGACATCAGTTAGTAGGAGTTTTAAATAAAAGGTGAGAAAAGTGTTGCATTCTCTTGCATGGAAGTGTAGGCTAAAAACTTCAGAGCTCTAAAAGGAGCAATCTTTTGCAATTAAACAGAGAAAAATAGCCAAGCCTTATGGATGAAGGCAAAGATAAACAATGCTGAACGCAAGCAAAGGCTCAGACTCTCACTGGAGCATGGATATCGCAAGGCAAGCAGAGATTTCCCCTTCTCTTCCATAAGGCACCTGCTTTAAACTGAAGCTGTCACTGCTCTACATGAATATTGGCTGCCAAATTACACACACACACACAAAATCAACAGCATGGCTAAAGACTGAAGCTTATTGAAGAGCATAGTACTTCAAGGTAGCCTCAGAGATGCCAAAATGGGCTTTCCATTCAGAGAACACCTGAGCATGCTTGCACCTAGTAAACCATAAGTCAAAAGAAAGGCTGAGTGGTTTGTCTGCTCAAAGAGAAAATTACCAGCAGATTCAATAAAAGATTAAAACTATAACATAAGGCTCCCATTCAAAGGCTAACGAGGAATAAATTTTGAGCTCATTGCAAAGAGGACAGAGAGGTTTAGAAACAAAAGGCAACTTGTTTTCCCCCATGGTAGCATTGTTGCAGATCTAAAAAATCCCAATTATTTCATACAGCACCTCCTTAGGACACTGATGTATCAGGGTCTGACAAGCTGTAAGCAGCAGCAATAAGGTATACAATGGAAGTCAGAATGCATTTCACACATGGCCTCCCTGCAACAAATCCAGTGGATTTGTTCACAGGAAGGTTACGAAGTCCTTCCTGGTTTAATTGCAGTCATAGGAAAGAGACTCTTTGTACTCAGTGTGGACATAAGATGTGCTTAGCAGGAGCTGTTTGCTTTTCTACAGCTTGTCAAGAAGGGGATTTGCACCCTAAAGCAGGTCAGGACAGTCTGTAAAAGCCACCTGATTATGTGAACCACACAGGGGGGATGCCACCAGCCCAAGGCAGATATACTCTGACCACTCAAAAAAGCAGAAGAACCACCACCAAACTGCTGATTTCAAGCTAAAATGCCCAGATCAGTCACATCTGAGGAAGGCTTTTTCCTTTCTATTAGGATATCTCCAGTAAGTGTTACTGAGCACTGCAGGTTTAAAGTGTTCACTGCAGTGAAGTTGCTGATCTTTGAAGTGGCTTTAAAACTAAGGGGAGACCTAGAGAATGAGTCCACTGTGAAATATGACTCAGCTGGCAGAGGTATAATTCTAAATAATTTTAAAGCTGTCCCAGAACAGAAGAAAAAGAAGCAAAAGCTACCAGAATTATACGAAATGAAACTATCTTCCAGTTCCCTTGAACGAAGGCTGTGTGTCCTCCAGAAGTTTACTGTTCAATCAAGAAAAGAAAACAGATATGCAGAAAGTGAAGTGGTGAGGGGAGCACATAAGCCTCCTTACTTTGACATAGTCTCCGCAGACAAATCTTCAGGATTCCTAACTTTTGTTTCTCCTGAAAGAACAGAAGAAGTCAAATTCACATAAGCTGAAAACCTTTGGACCTCTCAGGATGTAGAGCAGCAATGCACAAAGCTTTCTGGCACAGTTAGGAAAGAGTCTATTTCAGTTAACATGAATAATTAAGAAACCCAGAATTAACAGAAGCTCTTGGTACTTTATCACATTACAGCTTAGGGGTAGGAACAGTCATGGGGAGTGTTTCCATATTCACAATGTACCTTTACAACTGAACAACACACCTTATTTCTAATGGTAAAGACCACCTTTCGGTTATGAAATATAGAGGAGGGGCTGCTGCCAACACATAGGAAGGAGCACCACCTTGCATAAAGGCACAGGGAGCTGAGGTTGCTCATACATGGGGTCACGCCACTTCCCCCATCTCTTCCACTGAATAAAAAACAAGGATGCCTTCAGGATAATTTGCCAGTCATTCTGGGAAGGATTCATTACATCTCCTGTAAAAGGGAAGGCAGCAAGCAATGCGATTTTTAAATTTCTGTATTTATCTAACTTACCATGGCCTCGGAGATCTAAAGCCACAATCCTGCACTGAATCCTGCTGATGATCGCAGACTGCAAGGAAAAAGACAACACAATTTGCAAAGCTCCACATCTCATCTGCAAAAGGAATAGCAACATTAAGCAGCAGCAAAGACTGGCATGGTGGGACAGAACCTCCACTATCAGCTGAGCCTGAAGGTTGAGGTCCCACAAAGAACATTCCATACGAGCTACCCTCAATTAACCAGAGCTCCATCCTTCCTACCATCGTCCACATCATCTCTGAGAAGAACATTTATTTTATTATGCTTTAAGACATTGTCTCTGCTTCCTAGGAAGGTTAATTCAAGTTCTGTAGCGCCTCTAAAAACTGAACTGCAGCAGTAGGAGTTCAGATGCTGAAGTAATGCTCCCCTTTCCCAAGCCACACACATTCCAAAATTAGCCCCAGCTATAGAGCAGCCACAAAGATGAAGCAGCTGCCTCGCAGCACTCATTCGCTTGGATCACAAAGAATGGAATTTTACAGTAACGCTGGAATGTACAAAATTGATTAGTCCAAAGATGTTGGAGGGGAACAAGAGGAATCTTTTTAAAGCAAGGTGATGATGACTCTATTTAATAGTTGCTGACAGCTCAATTTGCATAAGTTATTTCAGGCACCACAGTGATTAAACAGCTTTCTTTGTTGGAAGGAAGACTTTTGTGTTAAAGAATCGTTGATTACTTAAATAACAGCCCTGTAGGAGTGGGAGAATTTGTTGAGGGACTGTTAATACAACCACCTACATAAGGGGGTTGCAGGCACACAGTCCTCCAATTTGGTTGTTCAGCTCTTCAACTCCTAAACAAGTGCAGTAGTTGCACTCCCAGCAGCCACAAGTTGGCATTTCAGATCCCAAAAGTCACCCCAAAATCTCAATTTGCAAGCTGCTCATGCTCCTAAGCAATGATTTCACTCAGCAGATGAGCAGCCTTCTGCTAAACCACTGCCATCAGAGAGCGAGGGAAGAGGATCACCAACATGACGTGACAGAACGAGAAGCTGTCCAGCACCACGAGTTGTATCCAAACAGAAATATTTTGGGCAAGAGAAGTACAAGTGCATCAGCCAGGAATTTGCCAGGCCAGTAAGCAAAAGAAGAAAGCAGCATCCTGGCTCTGCAGGCTATTCTTCTATTTATAGGTTGGTGCACTCAGCACCTCCCAGTTTGGGATTTTCATGTTTGGTTGTTCTTTTGGGTGTGAATTTTTTATATATTAAGTTTGTTTGGTACTTTAAGCATTAAGTTTAATAGCTGGTTCGTTTTACTTAATTGCTTAGGACACACATTATTTTCAGAACACCCACAGGAAATAATTTAATACCACCCATATAAAGGCATAGCTAATTGTTGTGCCCACTTGTTTCCTCAAAGGCACAGTCAGATTTCACGTAGGGAAATCTACGCTACCTTTGCCAGCTGCCAACAGTAACACCAAAAGCCAACGAAGCACAGTGTTATAATGGCAGTCACTCCACTAAATCCAACAAGCTTGAGACTTAAGTGTGAAAATGGTATTGGTTTGCTACTGAAGATAAGAATTCTAGAGAGGGTGGTGGCATCTTGTAGGAAGATGATCTTTAACACAGAAAAATGTGGCTTCATACTTCTGCCTCTGGTTAAAAGCAGTGGCCTTCAATCCAACTGTTTAAGGCACTGGGACACCATAACAAAAAACACCAATTACTTGTCCATCTCGGCAACTAACGATAATGACAGGATTTAGTAAGACAGAGGTTTAAGACAAAGTTCAGCAGTTCCTGAAGACACACATCTCCACCACTCTCTGGGTCAGCTACAGCTGCAGACATAAATGAACTAAGTTAGGTGTCCAACTGCTGCTCCATACCAAAACGGCAGCCCACTTTGCAAGGCATTTTTCTGATGCCTTGTCACAGTACACAGTGGCTTACCCATGGGCTACACCGTAAGGGTTACTCAGTAGTAGTAGTCACTTTGGGAATTCAAGAGCAGTTGGTATTAATTCTTGCAAAGAACTCATTCTTGTTACATGCATTACATAACTGAAGGCAAAGAAGAGATACTGGACATGAGGAAAATTTTTTTCTCTGAAAGAGTGGTAATGCACTGACACAGGCTGCCCAGGGAGGTGGTGGAGTCACCATGCCTGGGGGTGTTCCAGAACCATGGAGATGTGGCACTTGGGGACATGGTTTAGCAGGCACGTTGGGGATGGGTTGGGGTTGGACTCGGGGATTCTAGAGGTCTTTTCCAACCTCAATGATTCTGTGATTCTGAAGTTCCAAACAGAAATCACAGATGCTTCAAGCAATTTTACTTTACCTGCAATCCTTTATATTTTCTTCCTTAGCTCTGGTTTTGTTGTTTTTTTGCTTGTTTGTTTTTTGTTTGTTTGTTTGTTTTAAACCAAAGGAACAGTTTTGGGGATGGAATCTTGGTTCAGTCAGTCCATGTGATTGCTCCTATTGACATGACCTCTGTCCATGTTTCAGAGAGCAGCAAACGAGATTCCTTGAACAGGATCTCAACCATGCAAAGTAATAGTGTTATGATGAGATAGAAGCGTTGAAAACTGGAAAGCAGACTTCCAAGAAAAAAAAAAAAAGCCAACCCAAAAAACCCCATGGGTACACCATGATGAGATTTGCCTTAGCACTTCATTATAACATGCAAGTTATGTGGAAGTTTAGGACGTTGCTGATAATTAGTGGCCTAGATGATAAACCTTTGCATACACTTTGCCTGTCTAATATACATTCTTAGATGACTTGAGTCAGGTGCATACCAGGAGATCATAAGACACTCTTCTGCATTCATTTTCTCTATGCTTAACACAACTGAATGGTTAGCTGCCTTCCATACTTAGAGGACTACATTCGCATAAATATGTAATGCTATAAATCAACAGTTTACTTACAGTAAATACAGCCCAGGAAAGCGCAGAATGGCCTCCACCATGTAACAGCAGTAAGACAGGTCCCTCCAATCCACTTTTGTAAATTCGAAAAGTGTATGAACAGTTAAGGATATTTCATAGTTATATTTTAGGTTCTGCAGTCGCAGTGTTTTATTTCTATGCCTCAGTCCTTAAGGCCTCATTTCCGCCCCTGTGCAACGGGTTTGTGCAAACATAACCAGGACAAAACTGAGCTTGTTTTACATTTCAGAGTTCTTTTCCTACTGTGCAGGACTTCCCCTCCTCTGTAACCTACACATCTCATGCCTACAACCTTTCTCCTCCTTCTGCAACAACTAAGAGGAAAAATAAACCTTACCAACTCGTGCTATGGAGCACGTAATTTTAACGTGGCATATTTTCCCATTACATTTAATAAAAAGTCAGGTAAGCCAGAACACAAGATGTTTTAGGGCAACATAACTACTCCCTGGCACATACAT
Source organism: Aquila spilogaster (assembly GCA_024606505.1). Lineage (NCBI taxonomy): Eukaryota > Metazoa > Chordata > Aves > Accipitriformes > Accipitridae > Aquila > Aquila spilogaster. The sequence goes on from JANHGO010006184.1 coordinate 7,512, forward strand.
TCTCAAAGAAGCTTCACAGTACCCACCTGTCCACAACCCACCACGAGGAAGCACAAGCTTCTGTTAAAGGTCACAGGTAACACAATAAATCCCAAATAACTAAGATTTGCTTGAACTGAAGATGCCCATGTACATCACCTACCCAAACAGATCCATTACCCTTTGCACTATTTATGGAGCCTCAGGGGTATGCATGTGATGCTTCATAAGGAATGCAGACAAGGTGCACATCACAAAGAATTCATAGCTTCAATTGGACAAGCACAGTTAATAAGAACATGAAATAATGACTAGGTGAGTAAAACAACAAGAAGAATTTTCCACGTTTTAAAGCATCATATGCTATTGGCAACAGAGAAGTAATTGAAATGCTATTGGGGTTGAAATAGTTTGGAAATTTGGTTTTCTTAATGGATATACCAAAGTAGGACACGCATACTTAAAAGTAACACAACTACTTTAACTATAGGGTTGTGTTACTTAAACACAGATAAAACCATCTTTATTTTGCAATTAGGACAGAAGACCTGGAAGTACTTCTCTCATGCCACTTCTGTCAGAACTATAGGCAGCTGCAGACCCATGGGAAGCCCTATATCCCAGACCTTCCCACACTATTTTTGAAGGTGCTCTCACGGCTCCCACTTAGCACACAGCTGTTGTTGGTGGGTGCGGGTAGCCTGTGAATGGGACACCCAAAGCCAACTCATGCCCTTTGCCTCCTTTCCAGGGGGACCTAGACAGGCTGAGCAGTGGGCCCAGGTGAACCTCACGACGTTCAGCAAAGCCAAGTATACGGTCTTGCACCTGGGTCAGAGCAACCCCCACTATCAATGCAAGCTGGAAAAAACCTGGGGGTATTGGTGAATAGCAAGCTGGACATGGGCCAGCATGGTGCCCTCACAGCCCAGAAAGCCAACCACATCCTGGGCTGCATTCAAAGCAGCGCAGCCAGCAGGGTGAGGGAGGGGATCCTGCCCCTCTGCTCTGTGCTGTGAGGCCTCACCTGGAGCACTGCATCCAGATATGGAGTCCTCAGTACAGGAGAGACGAGGAGCTGCTGGAGTGCATCCAAAGGAGGGCCACAAAAATGATCCCAGGGATGGAACACCTCTCCTACGAGGACAGGCTGAGAGCTGGGGCTGTGTAGCATGGAGAACAGAAGGCTGCGAGGTGACCTGAGAGCCGTCTGTCAGTATCTACAGGGGAGCGACAGAAAAGAAGGGGACAGAGTCTTCAGCAGGGTCTGTGGTGACAGAACAAGGGGAATGGCTTCAAGCTCAAAGAGGGGAGATTTAGGTTGGATATAAGGAAAAAGTCTGTTACAGTGAGGGTGGTGAGGCACTGAATCGGTTGACCAGAGATGTGGTAGATGCCTCGTCCATGGAGAGTTTCAAAGCGAGGCTGGACAAGGCCCTGGGCAACTTGCTCTAGCTGTGGTGCCCCTGTGCATTGCAGGGGAGTTGGACTAGATGGCCTTCAAAGGTCTCTTCCAACTCTAAGGATTCTATGATTCAAACTGAGCACATCAAAGAGGTTTACAGCCATCAGCTGGATGAGTCCATAACACAAAGACTTGCATAAAGGAGTCAGTTTGAAGAGAAGTATAAAAGCACTATAAACATTTGGCAAAGGAGCAGAAATCTTAAGGACCAATAGTCAAAAACCAGTTTGACATTGCTGGACATCTCCCTGCTGGCACCACCACCTCTGTTTCCCTACCTGCACATCAAATTGGGGTGCAACAAATAGCAACCCACTCTTCTTGGAGGTGCATGTATGTTTGTATGCACCTACAGGAACAGAACCTACAGGTTTACTTGCAGAAGGGTCTCTGGAAATCTGTAGGTATCAATTTTATTTATTTTTCTTTTAGCATTGAGGCTTATATATTGTACTGCTAATACTGAACCTGAACGTACAGTTCACTGATTGCCAGTTAACTGTCTTAATAAAACTTAACGAAAATCAATAAACATCAATCCTGATATGGTTTCAACTACCTGAACTAAGGAGTTTCTCACCCGCAAAATGTCTTATGAAGAAGTTGGAAATACTTAACTGAAATTAGTGATTACTATTGTAAAAGAATCAAGACCACGAACCAGCCTTGCTATGCGTCTTGGAATGCTTTGATTGATGACCCATACAAAGAGGGAAAAAAAAAATAAGGAAGATGAAAAGAAATATGTGAAAAAGCTGAAGAGAAGCCCAATAAACTCAAAAGACCCACGATACTGCTCCAGTCACTAAGAATAAAAAAGCCTCCATCTGTAAAAAAGGATATATCCTTGCCAGTTTCGTTTTCCACCACAACGTCCTCCATAGATTCAAAGTATTGGCTCCAAAGCACTGGGGAGAAGTCACGCTTTCTTCCAGGGCTGAAATGAAAAAAAAACTCCATAGGTAAGAGGTATTTCAATTAGTCTTTTGTTGTAATTGGCATATAGGGTCATGACATACATTGAAGAGAATACACCAGTGTTACACAACAATTTGGGACTGGAAGCAAGTGATACGCAAGTGAAATTCCCTTTCAATATCCAGGATTTTGGAGTCAGTGAGGAAATGTCTTTTTTAATCGTGGTTCCTACCGAGGAGATCAGAAGAACGAATGTGAAAACTAACGGACGCAGAATGAGAATACTTTCATCGTAAAGCAATACCAAGGAAAACTGAGCAATGGCAATTAAGACCGCATAGACCGACGTCAAGGGAAAAGCAAAAAGAAGCAGGGCAAATACTTAAAGATCCCATCACAGTACAACCTCTCAATTTGCAACAACTACAGATCGCCCCATCCAGAAGTCAGCACGTCTGTATGAAATGGTCCTTCTCTAGTCCTAATGGGAGCAATATGGAGCTGACATGACTGGGAGTGCAGGAAGTCATCCAAAATATATGACTCAGCCCATGAATCACAATTAAAAAAAAAAAAGGAATGTCCTTCTCAGAAGTCACCTTGACACCACAGATTTGAAAAGTAAAGTGTCAGCTATATACTACAGGCTGCTACCAACCTAGCGTGGGATACAAACACTAAGCATCTCATTAAAATCCACATGAGTACCTCTTGTGAGATTACAACTTCCCTAGAAACCCCCTCTAATTTTGAAAGAAACATCATTCAAAGTCAAACTGTCCTAAAAAAAAAAGCAGGATCTGTAAAAACTTGTATTTTAAGTTAAGGACCACAATGACAAGGCTGCATATCGGATGCTGACAAGACTTCCTTGGCAGAATGGGCTTTCAGGCTTCAGCTGGCACTTGTTCCCAGGTTAATCACAGAATAACCCAAGTTGGAGGGACCCATATGGATCATCAAGTCCCATACTACACAATGACTATAGTTCCTTTAGAAGTCATAGCCTAGCAACACAGAAACACTCATTTGCCTTCATCCAAACAAATTAAAAAGAAAAACCAGGAAGGTACAAGTCTAGCCATACACGTCCCCATCACCGGAGACTTCTGGCTGCCTAGAGCTATCCAGCACCAACTAGGAACCAGCATCCAGAAGTGAGATTTCTTCTTCTAACAGATTGTTTGTCAAATACTGATAAAAGAGCACTGCATAGGCATGAAGATCACAATGGTGAGCACCCTGGGGAAGAGAAGGTGCTCTGGAGATGGCCAAAAGCACCGCGTTAAACATTACAGGATGAGAGGTAATGGGCTTAAGTTGCACTGGAGGAGGTTCAGGTTGGGTAGTAGGAGAAATTTCTTCTCCCAAAGAGTGGTGATGCACTGGCACAGGCTGCCCAGGGAGTGGGGGGGTCACCATCCCTGGGGGTATTCAGGAACTGTGAGGATGTGGCACTGAGGGACGTGGTCAGGGAGCATGGTAGGGTGGGTTGTGATCTTAGAGGTCTTTTCCAACCTTAATGAACTGTAACTATGACTACAACCTATGACTATGACTTGCAATGGTGATATCTGGGGACCAGGGCTACTAGAACAAGGCCTGGGTCTCCCAATAACACATTTCCAAAACACAAATCACAATCTTTACACCTCACACGCAGAGACTCAACCCCTCCTTATACCAAGGCTAATTTCCGCCACAGTTTGTCAACAAGTACATCACAAAACACAGCAACAAATGATGCCTCAATTTAGTAGCACTAATTTCAGGCTGCACTCAGCACCTTGGGGATGCAATTTCCCTAAATTATAGGGTGAACACAGAAGATGTGTTCTGTGGACATCATGCAACCTAGGACTCAGAAAGGTGCCCAGCTGACAAGCCAACTTATTCTTTGCTTCCATCAAAAGGTGCAGCTGTGCCCTCTCCTTGTACCCCCATTACTAAAGAAAGGCTCTGCAATAAGACTTTTCCCGATGACTCAGTTGATGTAAAATGTTTCCTCAGCTGAGCGAATGTATTCATTCGCTAAGGCTAAAAGAGTAGCGCTTAATTTTGGCAGTGACATAATCAAGCTAGATTCAGGCCCAGCACACAGGATGAGTAACAGTGCACCATTTTAACAGCCTTTTTGCATCGAACCTCTTCTGGGGGAGGCAATCAGCACACAATATGGAAATCAGGCATGGGCGCGGGGATGAAAGAACTTCACAGAATACAATCTCTTCTACTGAAGGAAGTTTGCCCTGAATTCTTGGCTTCCTAAAGAAACAGAAAGGAACACACAAAGCAGCTTTTAAGTTCTGCAGAAATAAAACTCCTATTTCCCATGATATTTCTAGGATAAGAAACATAAAACAACCACCCCCTGAATGTTGCAAATTCACTTCTGTGGGTTTCCAGACTTCGGTATTGCTCTTGTCAAACTTCAGTTAAATAAAAAAAATGTCATACGCACACACGTAAATCCAGAAAATCTCTTCTACTGCCTCAGTTTAATCTCCTTCCAAAACAATAACAAATGATAAATTTCATAAGCAAGGACTTGGCATGAAATACAGTCAACTCAAGATGGTTGATAAGAGCTTCAAGGTTGGATATCAGGAAAAAATTCTTCTCCCAGGTATGGTAATGCACTGGCACAGGCTGCCCAGGGAGGTGGGGGAGTCGCTGTCCTTAGAGGTGGTCAGGAACCATGGAGATGTGGCACTGAGGGACGTGGTCTGTGGGCATAGTGGGGGTGGTCTTGAGCATCCTGGAGTTCCTTTCCAACCTTGATGATTCTGTGATTCTAAGGTACCTGAATTCCAACAGCTTATCACACAGGACCACAAGAACTGGTATGATGAGAGAAACTAAAGGTCCATCCATTCCATAACATGGCACCAAGAGTGCTCTGGAAAGGGTTAAGGAGGGAGCAGGGTATGAAATGCCTCCAAATTTTCACTGCATAGGATCTCCAGAGGCCGCATCCTCAGCACTGTGCTGCACTAATGGAGGACAGTTCCCATTAATTCATCACATAAAATCTGAGTCACTTCCAGCCAGAGCTACTTCTACAGCACCTGTGACAACAGTGTCACAAATTAATTAGGCTTTCAGCAAAAAGGAGTACTTTGTTTGCTTTTAAGCCCACATTATCACAGCATCTTTGCCTGTTCTTTACAATATTAACGACTGTATAAACCTCTATCACATTTCTCCTGTTTGGCCACACGCTTTTCCAGCTCAGAGTCTTGCTTTATTCATTTTCCCCTTGACTGGAAGCCAACCCAGCCCCTATCACTCTCTCTGCACCATTTCTGGTTCTTGCTGGAGATGGAGCAGACAGCCCACAGTTTGGATAACTTCCCATCTCCTGTTTTTCTATAGCTAGGATGTGCAGTTAACGACAACAAGTTTCATCACCCTTTAAAAATCCCACACTGCAGTGCAGACTTCTCTACAGCACATTACTGCTGGTTTAAGGTTTGGCTGTCCTCAATAATTCCATGTGATGGGCAGACATCATCATCCAAATGGTTGTGCTCCTTCCAATATAACCTATACATCTGGTAAACAGCAGGACTGTAACCTTCCTTTTATTGTGAGATGAGAGAGTTTGTAAGTGTTACTTCCTACCCATGCAGGAGGTTGAACACAGAGATCCCAAAGCAAGCTGCATTTGGCTAACAGCAGAACACCCCCAGGTTTGCAGAGTAACACGCAGTCACTCCCTTACACAAAAACACAGGATGTCACCTCCATTTCTGAGGAATGGAAAACAAAGCACAGACCTAACAAGGTGAAGTCCCATACCTGGGAACAAAGAAACTGCATTAACAGGGGCAGATGGTCCTGCAAAGCACCATCGCTGGAAACCTCAGAGACAACCTTCAAACTGCAGCACAGACCATACCGTTACTGCACAAGACATGGATGCCAGCACGCCTGGAATAATGTACCTATGGATGGAATCAATCATTAAGGATATAAATGAAGCAGATTCCAAGAAATACACAACTAAGATTGGAAAACAGGGCATACAGTGAAAGCCCCATCTGGTTAAACGCAACGCCAGGAGTGATGCAGAGCAGAGGACTGGAGAAAGAAGGTAAATTATTTCAATTACTCTTCAGCACATTTGTTCCCTATCACTCTTGAGATCAGATAAGCTGGAAACACTGATATCATTCTCAGGCCTTTTAGGCTAACCTGATGCATCACCTCTTAGAACTAGCAGGCCCTCCAGTTACCAGGAACACCAGTACAGACGCTGTATGTAGGATCATAAAATCAGAGAATCAATAAGGTTGAAAAAGACCTCTCTGATCCTCAAGTCCAACCTAAACCCATCCCACCGTGCCCAGTGACCACATCCTTTAGTGCCATATCTCCACAGTTCTTGAATACCTCCAGGGATGGTGACCCCACCACCTCCCCGGGCAGCCTGCACTGGTGCATTACTGCTCTTCCTGATTTGTCTGGGTAAAATCTGAACAAGATATAAAAACAAAACTGAGAAAACAAACAAGGGCAGAAACAAGAGATTTGTTACCTCCAACAACATCTGTGGCAGCCAAAGCCCAGTGCAAGGTCTAATGTTAAGCCTCTGTAAGGTCTACTGATCGTATCCTGCTAAAATGTTTATGCAGAAGGCAGTCAGGTGCTGACACAAAGACAGATTCACGAAGGATAACTCACAGGTTGTACGAGGAACCCATGAAATCAGAGCCAAGCTGTTCCCTGGGACCTTGCCACTCCACTTCTTGATGTATTGTTTGATTTAGTGTTATTAGCAAATGCTTCGAATTCAGTTTAATAGGAGTTAACAGCTCCATAGGAAGCGCTAAGAGCTGTGGGTCAGGTATATGAAATATCTGGGAACAATACATACCAGAACTCCTATGTATGCAGGAAGCGAAGAGGACCTGGGAGTTAAGAACCATTGTCACCTTTGATGCAACTACTTGGCAGACTGTAATTTAAACAAAGTTCTTGCCTCCAAACAATGCTGAGGGAAAACACGAGGGACCTCTGATGTATTATTGAGCCCTACAAAGGGCAAGAATAAATGCAACATCTTCCCATGAGACAGCTGGTAAGTGTGTCTGAAGCACACAAAGCAGCACAGAGCTACAAGAAACTGACTGTGATTTTGTTTTCTCTCAGAATTAGTACCTCCCATCCATTATTTAGAGCTGCCTTTTTAGTGGTGCATCAATGCAAGCAAAACTAGAAGCAAGCCCAAGTAAAAAGCAGCTGTGATTTTGCCCCCTGATGTTGCAGCAGTGTTTTGTCGACCAAATATTTAAGCTGATGGAATTAATTACCTCTTTCTGAAGTATCCAGCAGACCAAAACAGAAATGGATCCATCACAACAAAGTCTGAAACTCAAAGCCAGCCGCTATGTGAAGCTGGAATCACAAAAGAACTTCTGGGCTCTCTCTACAGCTCGTTTTATGCTATTGTGCAGTTTGTCCCCTTCACTGCATACTGAAAACTGATCCAAACTACAAGTGATCCCAAAGCAACAGAAGCCCAAACGTTTCACCAAATTTCTCACTCATTTGAATTGGGTTTTGCCTTCAGCTATTTCAAAAATAAATGTTAAAAAAAATACTCATATCAAGCAGGGACACAACCATTTTTAGAGATTCCTTTTCCTGTTGACATAGAGATCATATTTACAACTACAAAAGCAATTATAGAACAGATCACAATGTATAACCCTTGCATCATACTTAAAACCTGATCAAAGGAAATCAAATATAATCTATTTAAGAATTGCCATGGCTGACATGATGTTAAAAAAACTGAATAAATTGGCAAGAACAGCATATAATGTTCTGCCTAAGATACTGAATATATTAAATAATTTTTACACAAGAAAAGGTTTCAGAAAAAAATAATTAAAAAGGGAGAAATTAATGTCAATTATCATGAAATTAAACAGATCAGATTCTATCAAGGCCTTCCAGATAATTAAAAGTTCATAAAGAACACACATCATTTTCACTCCCCCACTGGAAAACAACAGCAAATTTCATCTTCAAACCTCGCTTGGATCCTCCGCTCTGAACAAGCTCAAACAAAACCAAAGTGCACATGTAGAAGCTGTTAGAGCTGTCAGGTTGGATATGAGGAAAAGTTTCTTCTCCCAAAGAGCAGTGATGCACCAGCACAGGCTGCCCAGGGAGTGGTGGGGTCACCGTCTCCAGGGGTGCTCAAGAACTGTGGAGATGTGGCACATGGGGACACGGTCAGTGGGCATGGTGGGGTGGGGACCTTGGAGGTCTTTTCCAGCCTTAATCATAGAATGTCAGAAAGGCCTGGGTTGAAAAGGACCGCAAAGATCATCGAGTTTCAACCCCTCTGCCATGGGCAGGGTCGCCAACCACTAGCTCAGGCTGCCCAGAGCCACATGCAGCCTTGCCTTGAATGCCTCCAGGGATGGGGTATCCGCAACCTCTCTGGGCAACCTGTTCCAGTACGTCACCACCCTCTGAGTGGAAAGCTTCCTCCTGACATCCAACCTCAATCTCCCCTGTCTTAGTTTAAAACCATTCCTCCTTGTCCCATCACTATCAACCCATGTAAACAGTCGTTCCCCCTCCTGTTGATATGCTCCCTTCAAGTCCTGGACGGCCACGATGAGATCTCCCTGGAGCCTTCTCTTCTCCAAGCTCAACAAGCCCAGTTCCCTCAACCTTTCCTCAGAGGAGAGGTGCTCCAGCTCTCTGCTCATCTTCATGGCCCTCCTCCTGACCCGTTCCAAGAGCTCTGCATCTTTCTTGTGCTGGGGGCCCCACGCTTGGACACAATACTCCAGCACACTACAATGACTCTGTAGGTCTCAGTCTTCTTGCTTCACTAGTGAAATCAGAAGCTCCATCACTTGATTTCCCTCAAAGAGCTCTGAGCATAAAATTTATTTCTGTTTCAACCACGTGATTCAAATGAAGGCAATCTGAAAGACGAACGTACACTTTCCCCTTTATGAAGGCACTTAAAAATGAACTTCAGGTTCCTCTTGCTGGCATGGTTTTCATGCACCACTCAAGCCAAAGAGATGCAGAGAAATACAGGTTTGGGTAACATCATTCTGTTCAGCTGAGCAATGCGGTCAGAGAGCACTTAAACACAGAGGCAGGAGAGCACAGTGCTAGCAAGAAGGATACTGCTGGAAGAGTGCACACACGTGTCTGCAGATAGGGGGGCTGCAATTCAGAGGACAGAGGTAGCAGAAATCAACGCAATGTGCTGTGAAATCCTACAAAATCCCAGCGTACATCTTGTACTACCACAAGAGCCCATCAAAACTACGCTGCTGCAGCCATTTTAACCACGCAGTCCTGTGTTTTTGCTTAAATATTTCCATCAGTGTTCTATGCTAATCGGGGATTCGATATCCCTGCTGCTTCACTGTGCTGATTTGCATTTCCCCATGCACTGCTTTGCTGATATACAGCCAGAGTTGTGGAGGAGCCCACTGATGCACACACAGCTGAGACGGACAGAGCAGAGCTGCGTTCAGCCCCACGGGGCATTCCCAGAGGCACAGCACAGCCACTTTTGGCCACCTGAACTTCTTGAATGAGACTTCCCAGTCAAGAAACAGAAGGAAGCGATCACACTGGAAAATGGCAAGAAGATACCAGTCTGTTCTCACCTATTTGGATGCAGTAATGGGTGACATTTTGTACAAACAAAACATTACACTTTTTGACAGCGCATGACAGAAAAGATGTAAGAAGGTATTTGGGCTGAGAATTCCTCTGTACTCCTGGCAAATGCTTCCTCACCAAGCTGATAATTGTGAAGTAAATCTGAAAACAGTGCTTTGAAAGAAGCATCCTACCCTTGCAACTCGCCTTTATGCCAAGGATGGCTGATGCCTGAGAAATCTCAGTGCTGCATTCAGTTCTTTTTTCCTACTTGCAGCCTCACTCACTGCACTCTCTGCTTTCAGACACCCCATGCAGTCACGTTAGCACAGCCTGCCTGGCTGATGACAAAGAAAGAATATAAAAAATAAAACATACCCAACATTCCAATGAGGAACGGTGCACAAGAAGCAAAGCATTCATCTGCGGAACAACCAGCTTGCCAGTACTGCTGGATATTGAGTTTAAACACATCCTAATTAATGGCCCTGCTTCCAAGTTAATCAGTGCCCAGAAACAAAATAGATCTATAAATAAAAGATGACAGAAGAGCAAACAAATCTTTCTCTAATTTTAATTACTTTTGTTCCCTATAAAAGTTTGACTTTTAAAGGACTAATTCAGTAGAGCCTTCTACATTTGCCAGTGCTGAAAGTCACACTATTGTCAAAGTATAGCTGATCATGTCCTCCTTTGGAGGCTAAACCTAATCTAAAGTGATGTAGAAATAATGCACACAAATACAGACAAGCTGCAAGCAGCCCCACAGCAAAACTGTAGAAAACAACCTGAGTAGAGCCATTAAAAACAAAGAAACCAATCCGCTGAGATGTGCATTTGTGGATGATAACTTCATTCCTAAATGAAATAATCCTTCCAGTCCACAGGTGTGTGAAAGCGTCCAATAAAGTCCCATTCCCATTTTCAGGCACTGCTGTCCAAAATCAACCACAACTTAGGATGAGATCAATGGGAGGGATCAGAGAGGAGGGGAGAAGAGAAGGTGACAGGAGACAAAGCACTGAGCCCACAGAGCTACCAGGGGCTATGCGACCATGGTGTGTCTATGAGCCACTCCCAACTGCTCCTGGGGAGGAAGGAAATGTAAAATTTTGATCCCCACCCACAACATCAGACTTTATATCAGCACTTTCTGAAAGGTTTTGAAAGGGGGAAAAGAAAAAAGACTGATAGCATATAAAACAAAGCAACATCTCCTCATAGTCGCTTCCCTCTCTGACGTGAAGCATTCAAAAACCTTCCAAAGATTGGAAAGACAGGAGGCATTACACAGACCACAGCACTGCGACTAAGAAGCACTCCGCCAACATAAACATTACCCAACTGCAGGAATACCCCACAGATACTCATCATAAAATCCATTAAAATCAACCTTGCAGATGTTGAATTGAAATTTATTTATCTGTCAAGAAAAAGCGAAGCAAGAAGTATCACAGGTGCTGGATCTGCACCTCATTAAGTCAGGACTTTAACAGCTTTTAATTTTATTATTTTCCTAACAAAAATTATCATGAGACTGAATGTCCAGAAACAACATTGACATGGAGAACGCATCCCACAGCACAGCAGCCTTTTGCAGCCAATCAGCAGCACCAGCACACCATACTGCCTCCATCACCTGACCGATTCCGGCAGAACACAGCTCACCCGACACTGCAGGAAATTGAATTTTGCCTTTTATCATTACCGTGGGGACATCTGGCTCCAGAAAACATCTGGCAGGAGCCAACACCAGCACCAAGACCAACTGCAAACTGATCTTCCTTCCCCTGGACCTGAACACCAATGTTGGAAGTCATTACATTTATTACTGAGGTATGAAGACTTAATTAAACAGGGGATAAGAAATGCTGTTTGTTTACAGTGCCATCACGTGAGCACTGCTTTATGGAAAGAATTAGCTTGTTGACAAAGTTTGCAGTCCATGAAACCACTCTACAATACATTAAACTTTCACAAAACAACTGCAAGGGAGAAGACTACGTTACATGGGACAAAAGAACAGGAAAAAAAAAACCTTTGTTTCTTCGCCCAAAGCAGAAAAATTCTGTGTTTGGCAGATTTTCTATAGCATAAGGGCTTGCTTGGTCAGCCCCATTTTAAACAGTGTAATTAAGTATTCAGTATTAAATCTAGTCTTATATGTACCACATATAACCTTCTGCACACTCGTGTATAAACCCAAGACTCTCACAAAAGAACTGAGTGAACTCATGCTTTACTCTTCCTTACAACCCTGCAGCGCAACACAACACTCAGGACTGCTTCTTCCTAATTAATCCTTAAATACCACTTTTTTGATTAGCCTCAAAGCCACGCCATTACTTACATACGGAGCTTAGCTTTAATATAATCTGTATAAGAAAAAGAAGTATTTCAGGGAGATTTGTTAGAATTAGTTTAGATTCCAACTAAATCAACTGTACTGCATCTATTCAAACATACTATAAAGAATATAATGAAAAAAAAGCATTGTAAAACTATGTTTTAAAGAAGAGGACTACCTGTCATTTAGATGCCTTTCCCATCCACGAACACCCAAACATTTTATCTCAGTCTTTTATAGCTGTCGTTTTCATTATTTCTCTTAGTTATCTGATTTCATGCATCAAGGCAAAGGAGATCTCCTGTAGGAATTGGAAGATATTTTTAACCTCCAAATAGAGCACTTGATGCCATCAGGAGCTGTGCAACACACATCTGGCCCTCGCAAGCTCTCACACACAGGGCAGCATCCCTCAAAGGGTTATCCCGTGGTCTTGTCGCAGCCCAGATCTCTGTGTGGAAAGTCAGACACCACTTAAAAAGCACTCTCCTCCAGGTTTAATGCTCCCATTTCTGTTATTCTACTCAAATCTGTGCTTTCCTGCCTTTTGCATGGGGCTGACAAACAGCAGCCTGAGCTCACACCCCCGTGACTAACACCAGATTCCTTTGCTCTACAAAGCACCCTGCATTCCTTCTACCATAACCAGGCACTTGCTAGGAGTACAAGCTTCTCCCTTACACCTTTGGAGATGAAGTAACTGCTGTTCTTCAAAGCTCTCCTATTTGCAACCCACTTTCTCCCTCTCATTCCTCGCTAAAGAACAAAGCTTTTGCCAAAGTTGTCCTCGTCCAGTCAGTCCTTGATAGTTCCCATCCACACAGCTTGATTCCAGTCCATCTTCTCTCATGCTTCCAAAAGACGTTCTCACTCCTGTTTAAGAGAGTTGACATCCCTTTACCTCGTGTTGTACTGTACTGGCCTATCCCAGATGAAATGTTGTCATCACTTAAAGCACAGCCTTACTCCCTTGGCAGAGCTCACCTATCTTATAGCTTCATATAAGCTTCTGAGAAATAACATTTAAATAACATTTTGAAGTACTTTTCCCCCTCAGCCATGATTTCACCAACTTTGAGTTTTCACCATGATATACATACCAGAACGCACAGACTTTCCCTTCAAACAAAAGGACTCAGAGAAGAGAGACACCAAGGGGCAATGAGATGTCCCAAGACACTAGTTCTTACACAATCACAGAAACATAACATAGCTTGGGTTGGAAGGGACCTCGAAGCATTCCCCCCAGGCCTTATCCCCTGCTGTGAGCTGAGTGTCCCCCACTAGCTCAGGCCACCCACAGCCCCATCCATGGTCTTGGATACCTCCAGGAATGGAGCACCCACAGCCCTGGGCAGCAAGGCCCTGGCATTGCTGCCCTCTGAGTAAAGAATTTCCTCCTAATATCTAATCTAAACCTCTCCTGTTGTTTCAGCTAGCCTGCCCTGCTGCTTTATCCCTGACACTCATTAGACATGGGGATAAAACTGCCTGAGGAAACTTTCCTTGTATCTCTCTCCTGAGAACAGAGCTGAGTTCTGAGCAAGGGACAATGGTTTTAATACAAAAGAGGGGATGCTTAGATTAGATGTGAGGAGGAAATTATTTTCTCAGAGGGTGGTGCAGCCCTAGCACTGCTGCACAGAGCTGTGGGTGCCCATCCCTGGAGGTGACGGGGCCATGGCTGCGCCCTGGGCAGCCTGAGCTGGTCCCTTCCAACCCAACCAGTCTGACTCTAGGACAAGCCCGTCGCCAGGCAGAACAGCCCTTTGCAATCAGCAGCAGCATTTTATCCCCTTTGACAGCAAATTAAATAGTACTGCAAAACACCCAAGACTTCAATATTTAGTAACCACACAAAAAAAAAAAAAAAAAAAAAAAAAAAAAAGAAAAAAAAAAAAACCCCCCAAAAAAAAAAAAAAAACACCC
>JANHGO010006185.1:0-21788 GCA_024606505.1 Aquila spilogaster
TGTTTTTTTCGGGGCCGCGGCTGAAGTCGGGAGCGGTGGGAGCGTGAGAGCCGCTCCCTCGCGTCCCCCCCCGTCCCTAAAGAGATTAATTGTGTTTCTGTCAAGTTTATTAAAAAGGTAATTGCTACAAGCTGTCAAACAAATTATTTTCCTTTCCAGTAAATTTTAGCAGACAGGAAAACTTCTGCTATGGAGGGACTGATAGAACAGAAATGGGAGACTTCTGGTAACAAACATGAAGACAGAGGTAGTAGGTCACCAAAAATTTCATTTGAGAGATTGCATACTACAGAATCTGGGTCTTCTGTTTGCCATGGATTCTTTATTACCTGATTTTCATAGGCTGCATCTGGGTGAGAACTGTCCTCCTAATGAGAATTAGCTATATACGTCAGATTTTCTTTGTGTCTAGTGGAACACTAGACACAAAGAAAAGTACAAAACCCCATGACTTAGTAAACAAGGGGAAGAAATTAAGTTATATGTGTTGCAAATCTAGTGAACGATCATGAGAATTATCTATAGTTAATGTTAGATACTAGCATTTGAGTCCTGAGTCCTGTGTCTTAGCTGAATGCTGAAGCTGAATGAATAGAATCATGCTGTCTGGACCTTGATGTTGGTGTTTTTGAGTATCATAGAATTTAGTATGGAATCATTTATGTTGGACAGGACCTGTAAAGGTCTAGACTAACTCCGCTGCAATGAACAGGGACATCTGCAGCTAGATCAGGTTGGTCAGAACACTGTCCAGCAAGACCTTGAATGTCTCCAGGAATGAAGCATCAACCACTTCTCTCAACAACTTGTTTCAGTGCTTCATTATCATATATTTTTTTTCCCTTTTTCCTTATATCCAATCTAAATTTCTGTGGTTTTTTTTGGTTGTTTTTTTGTTTGTTTGTTTGTTTGTTTGTTTTTAATATTTCTTCTTGTCCTGTCTGTCCCTGCTAAAGAGTCTGTCCCCTTGTTTGTTAGAGACCCTCATTATGTACTGACAGGCTGCTACCAGGTCTCCCCAGAACCTTCTCTTCTCTAGGCTGAACAGCCCCAGCTCTCTCAACCCTGTAACTCTCTGGCCTACCAGTGATGTTTCACACTGTATCATGGTCATGCTCACAAGTACCCCTGTCCTTCTTTAAACCTATTTTAAAGTCCTACCTGACTGGGAGCTTTGCTAGCTTTATCCAAGAACTCTCTTCCTTCTTTGAAAGTGGTGAAAACCATATAGTGCTTGCAAGCCTGATTCATATATGCCATTCCACTGTCAAAGAACCCAAAGTTTTTGTGGTGGCATGTTCTATGAAGCGAAGTGTTTATAGACTGCGTCCTTCCATTTCTTTCTGTGTCCTTACCGTCCACAGAAAGCAGAGAAAAGAAGTCTACCTGTACCCTCATTTCCTTTAGCAGATGTCCCAAGGCTGGGTAGAGACAGCAGAGTAGAAAACTGTGAAGTATTTGCTTGCTCCTGACTGTCTTGCTCATCTGCAAGACATGTACTACTGCATTTCCTAGATGATTCTAAAGAGCAAAGCGAAAAAGAGCTAAAGACAGACTAGATTGTTCAGTCCTTGGAAGGAAACAACAGTGGTTTCTAAGAAACTAATTAGTATACTTGCAGTTCAAGGTAAATATGGAGAAAGTGAACTTTCAGACGATTAAATAAAGTCGAAATAAACTAGTACTACAAGTTCATTCCAACTAAAAGGGTAGAGAAGGAAAGAAAAGGCTCAGAAACTGACATGGAAAGAGGGAAAATGGCAGGTGAGTCAAGGAAGGCTTCAGTTGTGTATAGGCTCTGAATTCCCTGCTGTTATCTTGGTTACTAATACATAGGTTATTGTCTGAAGTTCATAGAACATGGTTTTTCCTTCAGATAGTCTTTATGTAAAGTACTGGACTTTATTTGTCTTCTGAGCTGCAGTTCACTGCAACTTTTATCTTTGGTATAGTCTATATTCCTTAAAGTTTCACTTCAAAGTATGAAGTCACATTTAATCACATATGATCAAGAAATTATGAAGGTCAAAAAAAGAAAAAAAAATGTAGTATTTTGCTACTATAACTTATAATGTCAGTGAGTTTAGTACTCATGGAATTAAAAATGAATTTCAACATATCTGTCAATACACGCTTCCACAGTACAGTGTTGAAGACATCCACAAGCCTCTGCCGTTGGCACTATATGTGAATCATCACTGGGATGCACAGTAAGAGGTTAGTGGTCACAAATGTCTTCTCAGGCTGTTTTGATGAAGTTGTGAGGAGTGATTAAGTTGGAAACACTAACTTCTCTGTCCTTTTCACTTACAAATCAAAACAGGATGTGAACAAAGGCTACAGAGATTAAATAAAATATACTAACTGACAGTGTCATTAGCCACCAACACAACACATATCTGGATTTGATGAATCAACGTCTGCTTTGAAAAATGCAGAGTTTTATAGTGAAATATTTAAATCAGTTAAGTTAGAGTACTCTTGCATCATTCAACCAAAGACAAATTTACTCTGGATGAAGTTTGACTTTCATAGCTCTGTGTGAAAACAGGAAAGAATTTTTGACCTCTGTGGGACTTCTCCCATCAGATATTTGTGTCAGTACTGCCTGATCATTATATGGATCTAATGAAAGTGTACAAGACATAAGTGGAAAATAAAAATAATTTCTTATGTTTTTCTTTTTTTTCTGAGGTTTTGTGGAGATGTTTTTGCTATCCTGAATACTTTTTTTCTTTAGCATAACTACTGGGGTTGTTTTGATGATAGATTTTTCTAGAACATAAATATTCTAAAATATTCAAAAATAAATACTGTTTATTTTTGTCCAGTAGAAGACCATTGTTTATAATTTTCAGAAGTTTAGAACCAGATACTTTGCTCTTTACTAAAAAGATTATTTAGAAGGCTTGTTTTAGGAGAAAAAAAGTTCTCCTTTGCTATTTAGAGCACTGACAAACAAAGGCACACCAGCAGATACCGAATTATGTAAATACAAGTAATACAAAAATAAGAAGCACTAATAACAGTCTTTCTTATTTCTTATGTCTGTTTAAAGTACGTGGTGTCAGTTTTCATCCATGAGAGGGACTTGAGAACTGTCTGCACCTAATGCTGATCATCATCATCAAGAAGTGGCCTTTGTCCGGTTACAAAAGTTGTCACCTCTCCCCAAAATGTAGGCATTCTGAGTGTCAAAGTAGACAAATGTGGGGATCCCACATGTCCGTAGCGCCAGCATAGGGTGTGATGAATGTGAGCAGTCATTATGTAATACCAGCCTACACTGAGCACTACACTGAGCAAAACCAGCTGGAGAGAAGGGTAGATGGTCTGGGGGCCACAGTGAGTGTCCATTGGAACACATGAGACTCAGGTAAATGAGGGTCCAGGGTGCTGGAGTCAGACCAGAAGGCCTTGCAGAGGATCCAGTCCCATCTGCAGGACGAGCTATGTCTCAGCCCTTTTATCAGGGTATGTACACACTGTGACTCACTAGACAATAAATAGCTCATTAAATGTCACTGGCACAGTGCCTGCGACTCAGATTTTTGGAATGCACCTTTGATTCATCTATGTTAATGTTACTCAACATAATAGAAAGTTACTGAAACAGGGAGCTTTGCATTTCAGATTTGAACCTACATGACAACATTTTAAGTGGTGGGATCTTCCTGTATTTAATTTTATTTCCATTTCCATTTATTTATGAAGACATATTAGGTAAGGGGAAAACCTGATTTAGACAGAGTGACTCTGGGAAGGACTGGATTCAGATAAATCTAAATGGAAAACTTTTCAAGGGTTATGGAGAATTGGAAAATAAAAGATGATGGAAAAGTAAGAAATCACAATGATCTGTGTGGTCTCTGGTCTCAGAGGCATTCACAGCCTGACTGAATAAAGCCCTGAGTGAAGTGCTATGGGCTGTTCAGTGTGGAAAATGGTATGCCACCAGTATACGAGGAATCTTGCTACAAGAAGTCATGATGGAAACATTCTCCATAATTCTTTTGGAATAAAAAATTGAAACTGGAAGATTACCAGCTGCACAGATATTCAATGCAATGTATTGTGCAGCACACTGAAAGACTGGATGAACAGAGACATGCTGAAGGCTCAGAGAGCGGAAGACAGACATAAATTTGAAAATACTTGGATGGGTGCACAAAGGGTTGTTCTAGTACATTAACTCGGACTTTGATGAGCTTCAAATAAGAATTTTTTTGAGTGGGTACATTTTGTTGTACTTGGGTGTTGTACTTGCCTTTTCAAGTTATTTTAAAAGATGTAAAGTCTGGATTTTGTACAGGAAGATTTGAATCACTCTTCAATGGCTTAAATCTAAATTTTTATTCTCCTCTGTTCAATTCAAAGCTGAAGAGTCTTCAAGTCTAAGAAGTCCAAGGATGTCTTTCATTTCTTTTGTTAAAGTACGGATTTCATGAAGAGAGCAGCAAGTATGCTTTTTGACATTATGCGACTTCGATTATGGGGATGTTTCAGGGCCAATTCTTTAATCTTCTGAGAAGATTCTCTTGATGACTCAGATTATAAGGATAGATCTCATTTACTGATCAGTTCAAGCAGACTCAATTTCTGGTACTATATAATCTTTCTAACAGAAGAGTTTAAGGAGATGAAATATAAAATAGACAGTTAATTATGAATATAGAGAAAATGCCTGAATTAAATGAGGATTGTTCCCCATGAGCAGGAAAGCTTTAAAAGTTCAAATATGAAACATTTTTTTTAATAATCAATCTTTTAAAATTGGAGGGAATCAAATGGAAATTCACCTGAAAGTTACATGGAGAACTCCACAGGATGCGTATACTTAGTACTGCAGACTCCTATGGACCTTTACATATATATGCTAGAAAAAAATGAAAGTGAAGAAATATAAAAGCTGTATTAAGCAGTGGGACTTCAGCATAGCCTGAAAACTTACCCAACTTTTTCAATACACCAACTTTCATTAAAAGAGGTTAAGTAATTATTTCTGAGAAGTGTCTGCATTCAGATGATTTTCTTTCCTTTTTCTGGGAAGTGGGGAGTATTTACAAGATATAGAGCACCATATAAAATGCATATATAAATGCAATAGAACAACTTTTACTCATGCAAACATCTTTTTTTTTCTGTTTATAGAAACATATAAAAGTCTATCTTATAAATTATATATAATTTAAATGTGTGTATATATAATATAATTTAAATGATATATATTATATATGTTATATATATTATATATAAAATATGTATGATATATACATATTATGTATATGGAAAGAGACTCTAGGCATTCAGAAATTCAGCTGAATTCAAATCCATTGTTTGCTTGCTCCCTTCTCCTTACCTTCATACTGCTGAAATAAAGGCTTTAGAGGACAGCTTATTTCCTGATCTTAAGAAGACATTGTGTTTTTTATTGTTGTGTCCCAACAGTTTAACAGTAATCTACGACTTTTTCACAGGCATGTGTAGGTTGGTAAGTCTGAAGCAACAGCAGAATGTGACAGTAGACTTTCTCATTCTCTCTTCCTCTCTTGTAGCTTTACTAATGAGGAGTCAGAGTCTAGTTTGAAGGGCTTATCAGTCCATCACTGCCTGTGAGGATTCTCCCCACATGGCCCCTCTTCAAAGTTGCTCACTTTTGTATAGGAAATTTTTGCTTTCAGGTGGATGGAAACAGCAAAGTATAATAAGATTCAAAGAGCATTTTGTTTGGTGATATGGATCAGCCAGACATAAAGACAGCACATACAGAAGTGTTGTGGACGATGTATGAGTTGTATGTGATCACCTTGAACATTACAGAAGTGAAAGGTTTCTGGTTTTTTTTGTTTGTTTGTTTTTGGTTTTGTGTTTTTGTTTGTTTTTTTTTTTTTACATAAGTCAGTACAAGTTTATTTGGAAAATCCCAAATACCACAATATACATATGTCACAACCTGTTATGCAGTAGCAGAACTGTGTTGCTGTGAAATTATTTCTAGTTAAGCAAATGTTATATATATTTTCATTTAGAGGGCATATTGAGAGACAGAACAATGAACTGGGAAATCCACTGTGAAGGGAAATGGTTAGAGAAGTTCTAAGCAGAAAAATGCCCAGTACCTAGACCCTTTCATCTACCTTTCTTGGTAGATGCTGTTTACATTTTGCTGGCAAAGCTGAGCCTTTCCCCTTCTGGATCAGACTGCGAAGCTGGCCTTAACTCGGGAAATTGAGGGGAAGATGTAATGAGAAAAAAACACCTTATAAAAATCCTGCAGCTCTTGACTATATCTTCAACAGTTATTGACAAAAAGAAGCTGTGTCTCAATGCATTAACTACTGCTCAAGACAGAAGTTTTCCCTTGCTTCATATCCTCCACAGGTCCACAAGGCTGTATAGTGTTATCCCATTAATACAACTTAGGGAAGACCAGCTGGATTTACAGATGCTCATTTTTGTAGTAGAAAAGGAGAAATGGTGACTGTGAGCAAGATGTTTTCACACAGACTAGATATTGTACTGAAATTGTGGTACTCAGTTTATATTTTCAACTTTACTAAGTATTATATATACATTATGTAATCTACTAGCACTATTACAAATATGCATGTTATCTCTTACACTAAAAAACTTGACAGAAATAAGAAGCTGAACAGAGAAAGATTTGCTTTTAATTTAATGTGTGGATTGGGGCATTCTGAACTATGAAGTTATTTCTATCCTGGAGATGTTAGAAGGTGCATAGCTGTTTCAGTAGTCTTCTTATTAGGGATGCTAGCAACCTCATACAGAGAACAGGGGAAGTGTTTCTTCAGCTGCTGCAAAGGTAACAAAGAAATAGTATGAGCTTTGAGAACATTAAAACAATAGTAATCACTGATATTACCTTGAATACGTAGGTCTTACTTTGCTTTGCAAAGGTAAGTAGACTTCATTTGTATTCTTAGAAATGTCTGATAAGTCCTGAAAGTTACAAGGAAACCTCCTAAAACAGCCCATCAGACAGGTAAAAAAACAAATTCTAGTTATCTTGCATTTTTTATTTTTATTTTTTCTCTGATTCTATTTTTAAGGGGTAACTTTCAAAATATACAAGTTATTCCACAAAGTCTGCATCACAAAGTAATTACAGGATTTATAGGAGTTGGAGAAAGACTCCTGAATTTAGGAATTCAAATTCTGGTTCCTCTCATATTGAGTATTTGGACAGTCCTTCTACCCAATCAAGATCCTTCCATCATGGGATAGCTTATAATTTTCGCAGCCATGTGTGGTTGATGAAAAAATTATCCCAAAAGGTAGTTTTCCATAGCAGGATTGACATTTTTTTTTGGCAGAGATGAAAGTCTCATAAGGACAAGCTACCGGTAGTGGAAAAATCTATTCAGAAAGCATTCTGATTCTTTCCATGTGATGTTCCTAAGATCTTTCCCAAAATCTATCTTAAAGAGATCTCCCGAAATTTAAAAACTTAAGTTTTTCCACTGGAATATAATCATGCACACTGAAGCTCGCAACAAGCAGAGAAAGAACCGCACCAGCTGTTCAGCCTAAAAGTTTTGTGGTTGTCCTTTGACCAGGCTTGAGGCGCAGTGAGGAAGAATTTGGAATATGTTCGAAACAGATAATCCTTGAAATGACTCTTAGTGAGCTGAGCCACTGAACCGAGCAACTTGAAGAAAATAAGGTATTGTGTAATTATTTGGTATTGTAGATCTTTAGCTGTAAGCTGGAGAATGTGCAAAAAACTTGAGGTGAGCAATTTTCACCTCAGGCTCTCCTGGTAGCTGTCTGATCTTCACTTAGAGGAAGGTAAGAGAAAGGTCATCATGGAGGCTTCTCAGTGACTTTCTTCTGTAAACAGAAAACACACTGATGAGACTGAAGACACAGATATGGGAGTAAGTTATGAACTGATACACAAAATGGACCTTATAAATGGTTCCAAAGTTGTTTGCACTTGCTGATTCCCTGCAGCTACTACCAAACTTCAAACAGTTCACGGGCTGAAAACACATGTTAATTTCAAATTCTTGAAGGCTATTAAGTATTTTATACTTTTCAGATCCTGCAACTATGTGCTTCTGTTAACAGCCCTCTGCCTGCTGCACTGAGTCTCCAGGTTACTGTGGCTGTTGTTAAAGCAGAGTTTAGGAATTAGTTTTTAGAATCTTTTTGCTTGATCTCAGAATTGAGAACATTTAGTAACACTGTTAAAATGTGAGAAATATTCTGTGAGAATGATTAACTGTTTTGAAAAATAATTGCTACTTTTGGGCACTATTTCCCATATTCATTTTTGACACTTCTGTATCTAGACTGTAATTCCACATTTCTGGACTTGAGGATAGAAAGATAAATACTTAATTGTGTGAGGTCGTCATTTTGAATCAACTCAGGCTATTCCTTTGATACAACAAATCCGGGGTCCATTTAAATCCAAACAAACAAGCAAACAAACAAAAAACAGAATGTGGATTTTATTAATATCCCAAAATAAAATGTTTTGTTTACAATATACATCATCCAAGTAAAAAGAAGGAGATCATCAATGCCACTCTTTTTTTTTTCAGTCTTTCAAAAGTGATAATACTGTATCATTTCAAACCAGTGCATCTCCTACAATATTACCCAAACACAGTTCTGTAGGTTTTTTTTTGTTTAGAGGATATCAGAATATTTTTTTTTATTGGTGCTCTTTCACTCTGCTTTATTTATTTATTTATTTTTGCTGTTGGAAGAGTTGGAGTGCAGATGCTAGAGTGCTTCCATGTAAGATGGAACAAAAAATTACTGGTCTCGGAGGCAGAAAAAATTACATGGAACAGAGGACAGCAAATCACTCCCTAATCCCCAACAGCTTTAGAAGAGGAAATCATGTGTTCATTCATGTCAGACAGAAGAAAGAAGTGAATCTGTCTGTCTGTATGAATAAATAATGTGATCATTTGTGAATCCTGCTGTTTGATAAATGGCGTCCAAGTCTATGTTTATTTCCATTCAGAAGGTCCAAAACAGAATTGAGAACATTTGTTTTCTAATTAAGGCAAAGAAACACTTTTTTTTTTTTTTTTTTTTTCTGAAGAAAAAGAAAAAAATTAAATTCAATCTCAACCATTTTTCCTCAATTATTCAGTTCAGCGATTGAACTGAATAATTACACTGCCTAACTACTACTCATCTATCATTCAGGCAAAACTGGAATTGCAGTTATTAATCAAAGTATATTATGATGGTTGGCAAAATGAATCAGTGCTCCTCCAAAATAAACCTTTTGTCAGTGAAAACTGATGCATGTGACACTTCAGAAAATACTGGCATTTCTTTTAGTACTCCTATGGCTTTAGATTTTTGAAGTACCATTTCTGAAGGTACTTATTTTGAGGAAAATATGGCTACATAAAATTTAGGGATTTCCTAACCAGATTTTGTAAGACAAATCTTTCAATTCCTATTTGGTTCCCATTTCTTTTAACAGAAACTTTTTTGAGTTTTAAGATATTTGAATAACTCACACTTTTAAAATATCTCTTACGGCGTTGTACTCTGAATTTCAAATACTATTTAAATCATTTTATTAAATACAGCCTCTTCGTAGGACCCCACGAATGTAGGTGAGAGCAATAAAAAATAGATCGTGTTAATGGACTGCTGTGTGACTCCTCTGTGATAGGATTGCATGTGAGTGAAAAGTGTGTTCTGAGAGACAAAAAATCCAACTAGCTAAGCTAAAATCCAACTGCTAGCTAGTCAAGGGAAGTGATTGCTCTGCTTTGCTCTGTGCTGGTGTCGCTTCACCTCAAGCATTGCGTGCAGTTTTATGTGCCACAATATCAGAAGGACATAAATCAGAGAGTGTCCAAAGGAGGACTACAGCGATGGCGAAGGGTCAAGAAGGCAGGACATACGAGGAGCAGATGAGGTCCCTGGGTGTGCTCAGCGCAGAGCAGAGGAGCTGAGGGGAGGCCTGATGGCGGCTGTAGCTCCTCACAGGGAGCGGAGGGGCAGCGCTGAGCTCTGCTCTCTGGGACAGCGACGGGGCCCGAGGGAACGGCATGGAGCTGTGTCAGGGGAGGGGCAGCTGGGTGTCGGGGAAAGGGTCTGTACCAGAGGACGGTCGGGCCCTGGGACAGGCTGCCCAGGGCAGTGGTCATGGCACTGAGCTGCAGGAGTTCAAGAAAGTGTTTGGAAAATGCTCTCAGAAATGTGGTTTGAATTTTTTGTTGGGCCTGTGTGGAGCCAGGAGTTGGGTTTGATGATCCTTGTGGGTCCCTTCCAACTCAGGATACCCTATCATTCAGTGATTCTATGATTCTAATACTCAAAAGCATTCAAGTGAAAACTGAAGATTTCAGTCCATTAGCATTTACTCCTATCCTTAATTGAGCAATGTTTTAGCATGGCATTTACAAATGCTGAACAGTAGTATCTCCTACAGTCATAGATTTAAATTCATTTTTTTCTTTATAGAGATTAGGCCAATAAATTTCTTGCATATGTTTTTTTTTATCACAGATGTTTGGAAAATAACCTTTTTTTAATTATTATTTAACTGTTGTTATGTAGATGCTTTTTGATTGTTTTGATTTGTTTTTTTTTTTAGATACCCAGCAGCTAAAATGTACCATTTACTTAGAACTATCTAATTCAACGTAGCTAGTATGAGAGAAGAAGTCAGGAGATGAGGAGCACATTAAAAAAAGAAAAGAGAAATAATTTAATTACCTTCCAGGCCCATTTACATCTTAAAACTCTAGACAGCTGACTTCAGAGAAAAAAATTCCATCTTTGTTGCCACTGAACTATCAAAATACAAAACCTCTGGAACAGTTATATTTGGTCTGGATTTAGCATCTATTAATTTGTAAAGTATTTCAGTCATGCAATGGCATTCAGGGGGGCAACATATGTTTTCCATGCAAGAGATGGCAACAGTGTCTTTGATCAAGGTTAAATATCATATTTGCATAAAAAAAAAACCAAAAACCAAAAAACTGGAAAGAACAGTATTGGACCCAGTTTGTTATACAAAGGAACAGTTTTACCACTATGTATTTTTAAATTTAATTTTAATCTTTGTTTGGTCTATGCCTCAAAATAGATTATTTATGAATATTACATATATTCAAATATGCAAATATTACAATGGACTAGAATCTAAACAGAATCTAAATATAGCTGAATCAACATTTCCATATCAATAAAATTATTGATAACATTACTTGAAAATAAATGTTGCAGTTATTAGAAATCTAAAAATAAAGGTCATTTGTTTTCATAATCAAAGTTATGTTTTGTATTCATCAGCTCAATTAAGAAATTGTACACCTTTGTTTCCTATTAGCTCGTTGTGCTTGTGTATAAAAGGTGCATAGACAGCATGCAAAGGATGCTAATCAATTATCTCTGATTTCAAATACCGAATCAAATTATATAAATAATACAATTTAACTGAGGCAAGCAATCATAACCTTAAGCCAACTGACAAATAAGTAGGATCTGGAAACAGAAAGAAGTGAAAGAATAGAGTTATCTATATCCACTATTTCAATTTGTATGGACAAATTCCTCTTCTGTACAGAAATGAGTATTAGTAATGAATGATTTTACGTATACATGGAATACAGAAAAGCTTCCCAATCAAAATAACTGAGAAAAATCCTAGGTGTCCAGATGTTTTTTTTGAGTGATTTATGAAAGTTAGTTGTAATTATGGTGTGGGTTAGGGATAGCAAGGGACTGGTAGCGCATTTACTGCCAGTACTATTTTTTCTGCACTGAAAACCTTTCAGTTCTGTATCCGTACACAGGTTTAAGACATTCTGAAGTCTTAGCTAAATCTGAATAGTTAATCTCCGTGTATATCTATGAATATCTGCACATTTTAAAATTGAAAATAATTTTCTGCTAAAGAATGAAAAGAATTTAAAAAGCATTTACATACTTTCAGAAACTTTACATGGAAATTTTATTTCATTTTTTCTTTTTTTTTTTTTTTTTTTTTTGGATTGTTTATTATACACGTTTTTTCTTTGTAATTTTCCATAAATATGTATGGACAAACCAGACATATTAGACACTAGTACAGGCCTGGAATAGAAGTTAATGAGCTAGAATGCATTTAAATACAATGTAATGCAGCGCATAAGCATTTTACAGGGTTAATATACATTACGAACAATGAATTTTGTCAGGTCAAAAAAGCATTTGGCATCTAGAAAGAAACGTTATCATCCACCCAGATCTCTTTGGAACACAAATAGCACCTCTAGCTAATAACTGATTGTCAAAACAAAACAAAACAAAAAGTTTAGCCAATATATTCAAGTAAAAACCATACAGTATTGCAAAATACAAAAAGGAAGAAAAAAAATGTTAGCCAGCAACAGTGGCAACTGCATGTTGAATTATTGCATAGGAATACCAAGTTCTATTAGTAGATTGCAGACATGGTGAACTTTCCAAGTAAGCCAGAATTGGAAAATACATCTATGTCACAGATCAGGATGGGTATTTACGTAAGTGCTATATGTACCACTCTGAAAAAATTCTCAAAAAAAATTTAAGGTAGAACTTCTTAAGAGTCAGAGACAATTGTAGGCGTTTTGCAGACTTGCCTACCTGCAGACAGAATAAAAACAAAATGTGGAAAATGTATAAAAAACTGCCACTGTTTCTATAATGTAATGTTCTGGAGAGTTCTCCGTAGTAATTTAATTGGAATAGTGTTTGTGGAGCCTTCAGTTTCCTCATTTTCCATCGTTTTTACAAGAATATCTTGTGTTTCAATATCTCATATGATCTTGTAATACGTACTACAGTGTTGAAAAATCAGTCTACATTTCACAGTCTGTTCAGAGGTCACACGGATAATATTTTCACAGCAAAACAACCAACCAACCACTCCACCCTCAGTGGAGGAGTTCTGGTCTAACAATGAAAATTCTCAGTCAGTTTAGGTCAACTTTTAACTGAGTCATGGTTGACATATCAGTGTTATGAAATAATGAAGTTTTCTGAATGAATTTCTGATATAAATAAAAGCAACAGAAACTGAAAAATAATAAACTTTACTCATAAAAAATCTTTACATTGTTCTGTCATTTGCTGAAGTCTTTTATTTGCTTACAAGTGTGTGTCATTTATTAGGCACAATATGCAACTTACTCTAAAACATTATATATATTTTATATATACATAAATATATATAATATATATAAATTAGAGTATTATATAT
This sequence comes from Aquila spilogaster, assembly GCA_024606505.1. Classification (NCBI taxonomy): domain Eukaryota; kingdom Metazoa; phylum Chordata; class Aves; order Accipitriformes; family Accipitridae; genus Aquila; species Aquila spilogaster. The sequence goes on from JANHGO010006185.1 coordinate 13,238, forward strand.
AGGGGAATACATATATACACACATACGCACATATAGATATATATTCCCTTATATATATATATTTATATATACACTTCCAGAAGACACAAATCACTTTCTATGAAAATAACAAAAATGAAGATTATAAACTGCTGAAAGAAGGCTTGAAAGGAAACAGATATTCTCTTTAGGAGTTAAACAGATTTATTTGGATATTTGTTTAATATATCCTCTCTATTTATAATTTACATTCAGAAGGTTTTTTTGTTTGTTTTTGCTTTTTTTTTTTTTTGCTTATTTACATAGGCTAAAATAATACATATTGTGCGTTAATTTAGGGACTGATTCACTACGCATATTGTGCAGGCCTGGCTAAATTTGCCAGTTGCAATAAATCCTGCATCTGCTGCGTTATATCTGACATTCCTGAGATTTGATATGGAGAAAGTAAGGCTGAAGCCTCCACTGAAGCCACATCACTTCCAAAGTCTGACAAAGCTTGTCTGATTGTTTGTTTATGTTGACTTCAGTGGAATTTGTGGACTGTTCTAGAAGGCAAGAATGATTTGCAGACTAAGCAGAAGAGTATCTTTGATGAAATAATTCTCCCTTTTTTTTTTTTTTTTCAAGACCAACAATCATTATTTCTTGTCCCCAGTGCAGTATTTTGGGACCAGCTTCCCCAGCTGTCCCCACAAGCGGGAAAGAAAACTGAAATTCTATATCCAATTTTGTATTTCCAAATCAAATAAACTTTCTTTCTTTCTTTCTTTCTCCCTCTCTCTCTCTCTTTTGAGATGAAGAATGCAAAATATTCCACAACAGTTTTTGAAACACTTTGAATGTATTAATGTCATAATGCTTCCATTTAGTTTCTTCCTTTAAATCAGAAATAGAAAGAAATACAAAAAGGTAGCATCTCACAGAAAGGGCAGTAGACTTTGGATACTTAAACGATGCATTGATTTTTCGCACCAGTTCAGTGTTGCAAAAAATATACCGGTATGGCTTAAGTCTAAAATATACTAAGAATACTGAAAGAAAGAATACAGTCATCAGTATGCAGTGCCTTAAAATATAACTATGAACTACTTCAAATATTTGAGAGACTGTCTAATAATCTCTGCAATTTTAAACACTATGGTTTTTGTTAGCTGTATTCTTTCAGGGTCATGCAAGTCTCCAAACTGTAATTGAGAGGTAGATGACAAAGAAAAGAAATTGAATTGCAAAATAATGACATGCAAATTAAGTTGAAATTATATAGCAATACTTATGCAAATTGTGATTTAAAAGGTGCCTATACATGCAAATGCTTTAAATATGTATGCACAAACATCAGAAAAGTACCTACCCCCCCAAATAAACCAGAGAGCCTTGATAAAATTGATGTCATCTCTTATAATAAGTATTTTCTAAAAATCCCTTTATATTCCTCAGTAGGAGTAAAAAAATAGTAATCTATAGAGAAACTAACAAAAATTGCCTTGATTCAATTTTGTTAAAGGCAAAATTGACAGTATCCATCCATTGCAGCAAGTTATTCTAGCAACCATATCCTGGGCTGCATCAAGAGAAGCGTGACCAGCAGGTCGAGGGAGGTGATTCTGCCCCTCTACTCTGCTCTCCTGAGACCCCACCTGGAATACTGTGTCCAGTTCTGGGGCCCCCAACACAAGAAGGACATTGAGCTGTTGGAGCAGGTCCAGAGGAGGGCCACAAGAACAGAGGGCTGGAGCACCTCCTCTGCAAGGACAGGCTGAGAGATCTGGGGCTCTTCAGCCTGGAGAAGAGAAGGCTCTGGTGGGACCTTATAGCAGTCATCCAGTACCTGAAGGGGGCCTACAGGAAAGCTGGAGAGGGACTTTTTATAAGAGCAGGTAGTGACAAGATGAGGGGAAATGGTTTTTAAGTGGAAGAGGGTAGATTTACACTAGATATTGGGAAGGAATTCTTTACTGTGAGGGTGGTGAGGTTGCCCTGAGAGGTTGTGGATGCCCCCTCCCTGGAGGTGTTCAGGGCCAGGCTGGATGGGGTTTTGAGCAATCTGGTCTAGTGGGAAGTGTCCCTGCCTATAGCAGGGGGGTTGAAACTAGATCATCTTAAGCGTTCCTTCCAACTCAAACCATTCTGTGATTCTAAAAAAGTGGTCACTCATTTTGCGTAGGGAAATCCTGATGGCTACATCCAATCTGGTTGTGTGTTATATCTGTAGTTTATTACATATGTAAATAATACCTTACTTCCCCACAACCATCTAAAGTATCAATTGAAAAAAAAAAAAATACTTAGGCATTTGAAGGAAGACAATGACAGAAAGTAATTAACAGAAGTCACTCTGTGCTATATCTAAATTCTTTGTGCAACATTAGAATGGAAAACTGGGGGTCAGGAGAACCTTCAAGACAAATGAGAGGGGAAATGAAAAATAGTAAATAGGGATGCATTTCTAATAGAAAATAAAATCAATATGATTTCTATATGGATAAAACTAAGCATGATTAATTCTATTCCTTGACAGAGTATGTGATGCATTGCTACTTCATAGAATCTTTACGGATGGTTGAACCAAAAAAAATAAATAAATAAAAGAACAAAAAAGCACAACTTGCAACTCTTCTCAGAATTCTCTGGGTTAAGTTTTGAATGGTTATATACACACTGACAAACTTTTTTTTTTTTTTAAGTACAGTGGATGTTGTTATGCAAAAATATCATTAAAATTAATGTGAATGTTGAGTCGCGAAGTCAGTGAAATTGTTGCCATTAACTTCAACAGCAAGGAAAGCTGAACTTACTCTCATAAGAAAAGTATTGTTAGAAAACTGAAGAAAATAATAATAACCTATTTGAAGACAACTTTTCCCAACCCTGTCAAAACACTTCACAAATCACCCTCCTGAAACATAAGTACTGCAGTTTGACTACAGTGTCTCACATGTGAACTTGAGGGAGATATAAAGCTGGCAACAGCTGCGAGCACAGTTCAGTGGTGAGAAGTGGCAAGGGTGAACGTTTGTTCTTGAACGAGTACTGAGAATTATTAGTAAGAAGGCTTTCTCTGGAGTTGAAAAGAGCAAAACAGAAGAACCATCCTACTAGGGAATTCAGTCAAAAAACCCTAAGGAGATAAAAGTATCTGGATAAGTACTCTGAATCTATTTGAAATTTAACCTTGATGTTAAATAGGAAAAATATTAGATCAGTGAAGGCTGATTATTCCCTTTCCTACTAATTCTAAGATTTTGGCATTATTTGATTGATTGAATATAAACAACATGATAATCTGGCTCATGGGAGAGAGATGAAGAGGATGAAGTATATATGAGATTAAGACCAACTCAGGATTTGCTTGCACCAACTGACAGAGACTACAGACTTCACAGTGTGCAACAGATACATGTGGTACATCTTAAAATTTGAGAGTACATTTCATGATTGTACAGCAAAGACATCTCTTAATCTTGACCCTGAAGTGGTCCATAGTGAGGGCTGTCCAAGATAACTAAAATCAAGCAGGGGGACTTAAATAAATGATATATACATGAGTCTCATCCAGAAAGCAGAATGGTAAAGAAATTATTTGCAGTAATGATTCAGCTCAGTGCAAGTAAGAATGATATTCTGGAGTTTATAGGCAAGTTATATTCATTTCACTCCTTTGATGCTGATAGAATTGACTGAAGGCAGTTTATTATTAATATTAAAATAAGAACTACATATTAAAATACCGCTTTAGGACTCTTATTTGGAAGACTTTTTTCATTCCTGGCATTTTTTGCATAGATATGGCTCCAATGTTCTTCATTATGCTCGGCATACAAAATTCCATAACACTCAGCAATATCAAGTGTATCCTGATTTGTTGTTGCTGTAGTAGTTGTTGCCAGTTTCAAGGAGAAAAAATGAAAAAGATGTAAAGAAATGTTTCACTGGATTCAGTTCACATCGTACGTTGTTTCAGTTGCCTGATACATCATTTTACCTTATTATGTGATTAAAAGTTGTACATGAATGGTGGTAAAGCAGCTCTTTCTTACTGACATAATTGACTGGAGATGAAAGATCAGGAGTTCACTAGAGAATATATATAAATGTTGATTTCCTCTGAGATAGTAGCATCATTGTTGTTATTGTAGGTATGTCTATGGCTCACAGAATCTTGTTTTTCCCTTATTTCCCATGCCATGTTTTATTGTATTCTTCAGTCCTTCATAGAACAGGTGAGCTGCCTGCATGATTCCCAAGAGCCTTTACTATCACCTTTCTTGAGTCCCTAAAGGTCAACATCAGCTTTTAGTGGGTTTAAATCAAAAGTTGATACTTGTTGTCTTTTACCCTGTATTTTTAAACATGCTATTTTGTGGGTTTTTATTATTTATTTATTCATTTTGGTTTATTGAGTTTTTGTTTGTTTGTTTGCTTGTTTTGCAGATATAATAAGCATATAGATTTTTGCCTCAGCCATTTTTATTCTACCTCTATACACAACTCTTCAAATAATCTCTGCCTTTCTGCCACTTGCTGTCAAGAGCAAAGTGATGTTCCTGATGACTACTCGTTAGCTGATGTTTCAGTTCATCCTTTGCAATACAGCATTATTAATGATACTCCTAGCTGTATGACAGCTTGGCATTTATGAAATTCCACATCTTTGGTCATGTGGGGTCTTTTCATACTGAACCCTGGAACTCACCCTGTATGTTCATGCAGCCATAACCAGAGCAATACTTCTGTTGTCTGGACTACATTTTGGAAGAAGGTACAATGTATTTATTTCTCTGAACTGCAACTTTACTGGGATTAAATCACTTTCCTTTAAACAATTCACTGCTCAAATCTGAGCATATAATTCCTATTTTCTTCTAAAACTCCAAAATGCACATTTTTTTATTGCTGAAGCACCTACAGGACTTGTAGAAGCTGTTTGGTTTTCCGGTGTATAATTAGGTAAAAAGAATATGCTAATTTCTGTACCATGTCGCTAGTGGATTCATGATGTTTCTTCTCCAAAACAGTGCTGAGATAATGAAAAGTTCAGCATTACTGTGGAAGTTCATAGCAAATAAGATGATAATCCTTCAAGACAAAGGCAAGCAATGAATGAATGAAAATAACCAAACTGAGTGTTGCTCTTAAGAAACTGGCATTTGCACTTGCTAGTTTTTGTTATTGTATTTTTTTTGTTATTGGCACTCCAAATTATGTTTACTATATCTGTCTGTCCAGCATATTTACAACTTTTCAAGAAGCATTTGAGGGCTAAAAATAATAACATACTTTCATTTAAAAACTTCAGAAGCTTGCACTTTTCACTTTCAAGTACAATGCTAAGTCATTTTTTATTAATAAAAATGTTTGGATTTTTTTTTTACCTAAAGGAAAAGGAACAATTGTGTATTTTTCAATTGATGTGCCTATGTGAAACAAGACCAAATATCCTGCACAAAAAAATGATACATTAATACAAAGCTCCCAGACTTGTACTGACAAAGTACTTTGCAGCATTTTTGATTAAACCAGCAATATGAAATAGAAGTAGCTTTTCACTAAATACATGGGAAGGAGAGATGAGAACTGGTATGGAGTTACCTGCCCTCAAGGACCTCAAGGTAGACCTTACATCTTCTAATCAACCAGTTAATGATTTGCCAACTAACTCAAGTCTCCACATTGATGTCATTGCCATGAAGCAGCTGAACAAACTGATTTCCACTCATGTTAGCAATGTAAATCCTAGTTTAAAATCCTTGCATTTAGCTTATTTTGAATTAGTGAGGTCTGAATATACTTGTGTTCAAATGTATCTGTTGAAGTATAACATAGTCACCTATTACAGGAGGAAACAAACTCTGCTATTTATTGCATGTTATAAATAGTGCGCACCAATTGTTTGTCTTCCAACCTTATCTTTTACATTCCTATTGTAATTGTTTATATAGGCATAATGAGTATTTTGATCTAGTGGGCATACAAATGAGAAAAAATGTTTTCATTGTGCTTCATTCAGGTAATTTTGAAACAAACCTTTGAGCTCATATTGTTGGTTTTTTTTTATATTAGTAGTAAATACATTTTTGGGCACATTAATTCAACTGACATTAACAATACTCTATTAATGAACACAAAATATCTTCCCATATAACAGTAAGAGTTACGTTTGCATTGCATGTATTTTTGAAACAAAACTTCCTCATTTGAAGGCTTTACACCTAGCTTTCTTGACTCTTGACTGTCCAGAGTCATAGTTTGGATGGGCTCGTTGTATGGAGCCCCTACCTCTGTAACCTCAATTTTGTATCACTGAAATAAATAAACTGTAGATAGTAATTTAACTTGGAGTCTTGACATGGGGCAAAAATCTGTTCCCATCCAATATTGTAACTGATCATTATTAACACAAAACCTGGCTTGTGTCTTGAAGGCATATTTCTAATGGAAGTCATAAATGTTGTCTTCTGGGCTACATTGTAGATTAAATATTGGTTTCTCTTTCTGAAGGGTCTTCAAGAGTTTTGTCAGCTCTGCTGGCAGCATCTTCATTCTCATTGTTTGTTAGTGGTTCTGCCTCCTTCAAGTCAGCGTTCTTCTGTGCTTTCTGTTTCTCATCTTCTAACTTCTTTTCTTTTGCCAAAAGCCTGTAGTTAATGGCATTGCCAATGAACAACCAGATGCTGGCCACAATCACAATCACTCCACAGACAAAATACATGTATTGATATTCACCAGTAACATCCACTAACCAACCTGAAATAGAAAAGCAAAAGGAGAGAAAAGCATTTTTAGAATAGAATACCTAATACAGTCTAAATATTTCTCTAGGAGAAATATCTATATATGACCTGGTTTTGAAGCTGGAGCAGAAAAGCATTTCCAATGCATTCAAATTGTCTAAAACACATACTGGACCTCTAACAAAACCTGTATTGGTTAAACTAGCAATTGTCACTGGAATCACTGACAATGATAAAATACTGAAGAACAAAGTAAGCAAAACTTAATGAATAATGACAGACAGTTTTCAGCTCTTTCATTTTCTTTCATTGTCCTATTATTTTATTCAGCTCCTAATTTTGCTTCCTATTGTCTGACACTCATGGAGGCTGTACACAGAGAATTGGATGAGAAGGAATGTGCCTTCTTAGACTGCTGTCACTGTGCATCAACTGCTTGTTTTTCATTTTTATTTTCCTGTGACTGGTGAAAGAAGTAGAAAGGCTTATCCGTTCAGCCATCATCCTCAACCGCTGATTTTTGAACTCTGATGCCTCTACCTAAAAATTATATTCACAATTCCAAGATGTTTGGCCATAACAAGGAAAATACAATATTCTTCCATTTTATGAGACATTCTTTCTGATTTTTTCAACTCCCTAATCAACATTTGTACATATCCAAGCAATCAGCTTTGAACACAGCTACACTATCATTGAAATTCAAAAGATAAGCTGAACATTTCAATTTAGTACTTACTTAGATGCTTTTATTGGGTTGTAGCCATAATGCCCTAATTCACCTGATACACATTTACAAGCCATCAGACTATTTTAGTCTTTTCTTTATTTCACAAGTCTAGCATTAGGAAAAACTCAAGTAGTGGTGCAAGTGTATAATTCACTTATTAGTGTAAATAGTACATTTTACTGCTTTTTATTCATAAGGAGTCTCATAAAATTGATTAAAAATGAGATTCTGCTTTAACATTACTTCAGCATAATATTTTAAAGAACATGAACTAGTCAAAACTGGAATTCAGATTTTTCATGTGTTCATCCCCTCTGTTGTCTCTATTTAACAAGAGAAATCATTTACTTGTTATACCACAAATACTTGTAGTTATAGCACAATACATAGCCTTTCAAAACTTGTGCAAACCTGATGTATTGAAAAATACTCATATATGCTATTGCACAATTAATATTAAATTTAATATTTTTAGATATTGATATTGATTTCAGAGCCTGACTGAAAAAGCTAGACTCTATCAGTCACGAATGACTCCCCCCACTAGGTGGCACAGAAAGAATCTGTGTGAGTTGTACATATTTTGTTCTGCCATTACCAAAATGAACTCACATGTTAAAAGATGAGGCTAATATGGAATATCTTGAGGTCCATTAAAAATATACTTGCACAGTTATTATCGTATTGAAATGAGTTGAATAGTTCTGGCTTATTCAAAATTTCATCAAGGAATGCTTTTTTCATACAAATATTGATGGTAATCCTAAAAATACTTGGACATGTGCTTTTAGGCACATATTGTCTAGCTGACTTTTGTGGCACTGCTTATTTGGGTATAGCGGATGTTCACAGGGCTGGGAATCTTTGCATTTCTATATTGTTGGGCTTACAGTGCAACACATACACAAAATTAACATATACTTTTCAGCAAGTTTTGTGTATCTATTTTTTTAGTCTCCTACATGTTATGTTACTTTAAGATTATAAAAGTCACTAACAGCATTACTAAATAAATACTTTCTAATAAAATAAAATAAACAAAAACAGCAACAACAACAAAAAAAACATAGCAAAGAGAAACTACTATAAGACTCTTTGCATCATTTTT
>JANHGO010006186.1:0-21787 GCA_024606505.1 Aquila spilogaster
AGTTTTCTGTTTGTTTTCACATCCTTGTTAATAATTTATTTAGCTTAAATTGGCCATTGTATAATTCCCTGAACTTTTTTTTTTTTTTTTTTGCTGATTTATCCTTCTCCCTATTCCTTTTTTGCTTTATTAGAACTTTAATATGACTGTATGTCCTGAAAGTTACATTGCCCTTCTCCTGCTTGTTTGGTATACAGATTTGTTATGGTCTTAAGCATTTTTAATCAAAAGTTCATGAATCCCATCACAACCAAATTTTTATCTTGCCATTTAAAGCTATGATTCTTGTTGTTATCCATGGGATGAGCACAGCCCAGGAAAGAAAATAAAGATACATATAAATAGACCAAATATAATGACAGAATTGAGAAAACAAATATGAAACAGCAGAAACAAGGTATCAGTGTAGTGCTCTGTTTTGTAATGCTTTCCTGTAATCAATACAACCAGAATAGACTCATGAATATCCTGAGCTTGACAGATTAAGGACCCTAGCGAATTAAGTTCAATTTCTGACTCCACATACAGGGCAACCTAAGAGTTAAAATATATGTCTGAGAGCAATATGGACTTCTTTAATTCAGTTTCTAAAATTTAACTAATTAAGTGGTATCAGAACTATACTATCAATAGTCCTACCTTTGGGGAAAAAAAATGGAAAAGCTAATGTATTACTTTATTTTTACTTATATTTTGATGGCCTCTGTTTCTCTTTTCTGCAGCCCAACTACTGTATTTTTAAATGTACCTAATGCATTATTTCCAGCACTACCAGGCTGAATAATCATGCTTGTCATAGCATTTAATATTGTTCTATTGCATCATTTGTCATTAAGTTAAGAGGCTTGACCAAGGAGCTAATCTTTTCAGTGTCATTTAAATCCACCACAGTCACAAAGATATTTCCAATATGTTCCTAATTAATTGCATCATATATTTTTATGTTTGCTGCACACTAAAGACACGTTAGCCAGTATATTCCTTACGATCCAGTTCTGTCACTTACATTTAAGCAAATGCATTCTTTTGTATCACAAAGACATAGAGTTTGATGTAGCTGGATTATATGTTATGCATGGTATAAATATACAGGAGTATATGGCCTCCTTTCCAATCTAAAAGGCAATATTATGAACTATGAGAGAAAGTTCAATCAGAAAAACAGGAGATGAACATATAACTGTGTGCTTTCTGGGAAAGAAAATTATTTTTTTTAGTTCATTTTATAAAATTTGAAGTCTTATCTGACTGCACAAGGAAACGTATTTACTTTGGCCTTGCTATGGTATCAAGATGTCATTTTTTTTCCTCCTATTTCATAGTATGATTCCCAGTTTGTACACAAAAAGAAATTTTCAAACCTGTCTAAATGTATTGGGTGGAAAGTGTTAGGGAATAATCTTAACCTGCCAGTGTAGGAAATTACAGAGCACTCGATTAATTAAAATAAATATTATTTCAATATGAAATTTAACGTAGGAAGTTTTGGGAGGAAGTTTAAACATTTTATTGTATTTTTGTCAGAGAGAAAGAAGAGAACACAAACTAAAGAACTCTGAGGATACCAAAACTGACAGGAATATGGCAAATGAGTTGGAAAAACTGTGTCATAAACAAGTCATAAACAAGCAACACCTCACAGAATAAGCGTGCCAGTAGTTCAAATTTTCTTCTGGCATTTACTTTGTATAAACTGAACAATTAAATGCCAACAGCTTGGAATGCAACGATTCAATGAGAAGTGATTTACATCACAGGCAAAGTGGTATGCCAGGGCCATCTGCATATCCAGGCTGTCCACAAAACTGCGTGAGTTGAAGTTGTGACTAATATCACTATATCTACTGGACAGCTGATTATCTTTTAAGCAGTAGTAGAGGGAAGTTCTCTCTTCAGTCCTAAAAGCTTCGGCAAAATTTGAGGACTACTTATGTCCAAACTAAAGACTAAAACAAGATTCCAGGACTGCTAATAATATTTGTCTACTATTCTATACAGCTGTTTCCTTCCTTTCCTCTGAACAGAGAAAGGCATCTGTACATGTACTTTATGTGTTACACTCATAAATATCTCCATAGCAAGTATGAGCCAACATATTTTATAAGTTTATTCCATAATACATATGCTAGGCAGATGTGTTGCCCCAGGACACAGAGACATACTTTCCAAGGCAAGGAAAAACAAAGACAATGCATTACACAAAATTATGCTAAATTTAAGAAATTCTTTTAACTTTCACCGATGCAGTTGCTTGCAACTTAAGACCTATAAATAGGCAGCTTTTGAATGGTTAATTGGATGTTGCTGTTGTACTCCCTTGTGAAAACTCTTGGAGTCTGGGAACAGTTGTTAATGTACCATTGCCACAATTTCACCATCCCTCAGTTCAGACAGATAGAAAAGCATTATTTTACATTACAGCAAAAAACCACACACCAAGCACCAACCACTACTTAAATATACCAGAAGTTAAACTTCTAAATTCCTACCTCTTAAGATATTAAAGCCATATTTACAAATCAGCAAATAGCTTAAGTCAAACACTTCTCATGACTACGTGGTGGTCATGTCTATTTGTTGTGCTTTTTTTTCTTGAGTAGGAGTACTTAGGATGCTGAACATATTGGTACCTGATTGTGAATCTTGTTTTATAGAAATGTTCAGCACTTGACAAAAACTAGTCATGTAACAAAATCAGTCTTCAGCTAAAAGTACAGTAGAAGACAGAAAAAATGACTAACTTCATGCTTCCTCACCCAGATTTCATTAATATGCAGCCAGAACTGGCATACAAAAGTAGCACTGTCTTGGAGAGCAGCCAGTGTTCTGTTTCGAGGACACTGGAAAATCCATTTCTCCCATGGGTTAAAATTAGCATCCATGGTGACAAACACCAGGATGTAATCTTGTCCCCACTGACATTAAAGAAAGCATTTCCCTTAATTTCAGTGGAACCAGAAATTCTTCTGAGAAGTCCTGAAGACATGATCAGAGAATATTTACAATGGAGCTAGTAAGAATTTAAACACTAAAATGGATTTGTACCTATTGTATTAATCCCCTCCATGACGCTTTTTAATTCATTGAAAGGGCTGAAACAAACACATCACCCAGATAAACCCCCTCAAAAAATTATGAATGATGGTAATGAAAAAAAGTAATTTATTTTCAGATTTCCATTGTAATGATAGCTTTGGAAAAAAAAAAATCCTAAAATACCATTCTATATGCGTTCTATCCACCTCTTCTTAACACACAAATGAAAAGATTATGTAAGAGCTACTGTTTAATCTCCTCTACTGTCTGTTAAACATACCAGAAAAATAAGCTATTTTTCTTGAAACAAGGATGTTATTGACCCAGATGACATAAACCTCACATCTACAATGTCAACAGAAAAAATTACTGCTGAATGCTCAAAAGTACTATTTGCCAAGTAAATTCAAAGGCATGGCCCCTTTTTATCTAATGTTTTTCATGTTCAATGTTATGTGAAAGTCCGATTAAAAGCTTTTGAAAATAACCTAAGTGTGTAATTAGGGGGCACACAACTCCCATCCTGAGGTTAATATCCTCAGAAATATGCAAAGTACAAATCTAGCAGAGAACCAATCTGTTTCATAATTCAGTTTCACTGTCTCTCCTCTGCACTTAAAACCTTACAGTGTTTTTCAGAATGATGTATTCACTGCTGGTTTACCAACTTAGAGAATAAGTAGTTGTTGAGGTATTCATATTATACATACTAATAGGTTAGTATTAATATTAATACATTGTCATGTCCATTTTTATCTGCATTTGAAGATTAATATTTCACCCAAAAGTCAAGTGATTTTTTTCTCCCTTACTTTTAATTACTACATTGAATATGCTTTGAAAAGAGTAGGCTAGTAAAAGTCCTGTGCCATTTTGTAAAGCTTGTTTTTATAAAGTGTGTTTAAGTAAGTCACTAAGCAAGTGATAATTCTAAAAAATGTAACAGACATTGGTTTGACATGGTGGACTTGAGCACAAAGCTATTTTACTGAATGAGTAAGAATGAGTGAGACACAACGAATTTTGTGTATTGAGGGAACAGATTAAGGTATACATTTCTCTGCCAAATTTCAGAATAAAGCCAGTGTTCTAGGAAACAATATTACTTTTTTTTTCCCCTGAAAAATAAAGATGAAAAGCTGCATCAAAATAATTCTGCAGTTATGAAATAGCAGTATTAAACAGACCTAAGTTCTGGTTGAAAGGAGTAGATACATATCTTTGATAACCATATTTATGTTCATGAGATGTAGGGATTTAAATCTATCCTCAAGATGTAGCGATGAATACTCATTTTACAAATCCAGGCAAAGGATATGAAAAATAAAATTCACCAAATGACCTGTACTGAACCATGAAAGGTGGGATTGTGGCTTCAAATAATTTAACTGTTATTTTGCTGCCACCTGCGTTTTTCTGTATTTCCTTTCTCTTCAGCCTGATTACCACAATATCTGTATATGCATAGAAGGTTTCTTCAGTCTAATTTACCCTCATTGTCTCTAACAGTTCATTCTCTGCTTAGGTTTTGAAACACTGTTAACTTCTGTACACGTAAAAGCCAAATTAGAATATATTCTACTGAGGAAAATGTAAAAATAGGCAAAGATCAACCCACAAAATAATGCTTTTGTAGTCACTTAGATAAGTTTAGGTCTAAATTTAAAAAAAAAAGAAAAAAAAGAAAAAAAAAAAAGAGGGGGAGGTAAAAATGAAGAAAAAATGCTCAGCTTTTTCCATAGGAGCAAGGAGAAAGATTGTCTTGATACATGTACTCAGTATCGTGTTATTTTTCCCCAGTACCTTTCCATGTCATGTAATTTATGTTGGGGCTTCTTATTGATTTATTTTCTTTTTTTATGAGATTCTGATTTATTTTAGCTTTTGTAAGTGATTGAAATGCATTTGCAAAAAATAGAAAGAAACTACAGAAGGTGATACACATCTTGAACTAAAAGGTGGCGATTTCAGTTAACAAGAGTAAATAACATGCCATTTCAGTAAGGGACAGACAAATTCTGCAGGAGAGATCAAAACATCATGCTTACTTTGCATTGTTTTTCCTGAAAAGAAGTCTGAGGTTTTACATCACACTGGTATAGTAGGAAAGATTTTATTAGAAGTGGATTTTCTGGGAGCATGTCCAATACTTGAAAGTGAGCTACTGGATTACAGAGTGCTCCCTGGGCTGTGTTGTAGGTGAGCTTCTGGAGCTAACAGTATGGTTCCTGCCTTGTCAGCCAGAGGTTGGAACGGAGCAAGGTGGTAGAGCCTATGTTATTTTGAGAGCTCTGTCTCAAAAAAGGGAGCAAACAAGAGAATGTGCATTTGAGGATGGGATTGAGGACAAGCTTTGGAGTCTCTTCAGCGGGGAAGAGGTGTAAATACTGCTTATATCTGGTTTCACTTTTGCAAAATATTCTTCACAACTATTTAAAGTAGTGATGAGATATTGATAGGGAGAGAAGTCACAAGAAATGATAACTAAGGAGAAAATGAAGATCTGCCTGAAGTCTAGAAATACAAATCATATTTTCAATACGAAGAAAAGGCAGACAAAATTGGTCTTCTTCCCCACCCTTTGTCCTGTTGCTTTGGGTACAGGAACAATGTTTAATAAAATGAATAATATAAATAATTCTCTTAACACATGTTCTTTATAAGTGGCAAAGATCTCTAGAGGACAGTGTATTAAATTGTGGATATTTTCTATCTAAACCAAAAATCAGAAAAGCATGAAATTAGTAATTGACTCAATTTACCTCATTTATTAGTAACCTAGACCTCTGTTTGAATTAATATTGCCCAATGGAATTTCAAGTGGTAGTGACATGGCGTAGCGTGACATAAATTAATGCCTGCTCCCACTACTGTACTGCAAGCCACCCAGAACTCCAATTAGGTTAGACCTAATCTAATATGCATGCTTTCACAACTTCTGTTGACAATAAAATATGACTGTTTCTCCCTTCCTTCTCTGATGCCAGACTTGTTTAACCAAGTAGCTGATTTCCTTAACAGTATGCTGGTATTTGCATATTTGGTACTGATTGCATTAGGTTTCTGACTGTCTTATATAATATTGTCGTATGCTGTACTGTAGATTATATCCAGTCACTATTAAACGTATGATTTTGCACACAAGGTACAGTAATGGCCTGAAAAGATATTTAACTGCAATACATTGTCTACCATTTTACAACAAATATGATACAATCTAGTACTACCTTCTTACATTTCTCATAAAAATATTGGAGTGTGCTATTTTTCTTCCTAACTTAAATGTTTTGGGGTTTTGGGTTTTTTTTGTTTGTTTGTTTGTTTTTCAAAGAATTACCCTTGACAATGTACTAGATGACGAAAACATTTTGATTGCTGCCTATAAACAGGCAGGAAGGGCCTGATCCACAGTCAGAACAAATATGAGACCTTCTGAGACGTTATGAGTTAGAATCCTAGAATTATACAAACAACTTCATTGAATTCTTTTACATACAGAATCTGAAAATGAAGTATTGAAATAAATGAAATAAAATAAATTTATTTTAAGAGCGAACAGTAATAGCAATCATGACCTTGACATTGGGAACTTCCTGGGGATTTAATAGCCAGCCAAGGGGTAATGGCCCTTGGCTTTGCCTCAGGCCATCAGCTCTCCCAGCTAGTTATTAATCCCTAGAAAATACCCTATGCGTCAATTATTAATATCTAAGTTCTATGTAGGCAAATTATTGCTTTATTTAATAATTTTTGAGGAAATATATTTAGTGCCTCAAAATCCTGTAAAATGTCACTTTAACAAATCAATGTCAATTTATATTTTTATATTGCTAAATGAACTCACAGTATTTTATTTTTGAACTGAACTCACTAATGGTAGCTCTATTTATTCTAGTATGCTTTAGATCAAGCTGAATAAGTATCTCTGTGAGGACTAAACATGCATTATTATATCATAATTGAATTTGCTTGCATACAGATTTCCTACAAAGGCAGAAGAGATTATCGCTTTGTGTGTTTCGTTCAGAATTCAGATTTTTTTTTATTTTTTTCCCAAGCACAGAATGTAGATAATTTTCCTATTCTCAGAGTGAAAAAAAAGACAGACCTATCTATGGCTACATAGACCTATTTTTTTTTCTTTTAGACAATTAGTTTGAGTCTCAGTCATGTGCATTATCAGAAGAAAGCCAAAAAGGAAACAGAGGTGAATTTAATGCTCTTGTTCTGAATCAGGTTCAAGTTTTGCTATAAGGAGAAAACAATTCTTTAAAGAAGACAAGATTATTAATTAAACTGCTTTACATTAATACAAAGAGCCTCAAGTAACAGAGAAAGTAAGTAGTAAAAAAAGAAAAAAGGTGTATTTTTATGTGATCCAATGATCTTTCCATCTTGTATGCCTCTAAAATGTGTAGATTTACAATTGCAATTTCTTATTTGTTTATTTTGGATAAATAAGGAGTCATTCTTTACACTTTGTTTTATAATTTAATACTAGAAGATGTTTTAGTATTGGTTCCATGAGTTTCCATTTCCGATCTACAGAATATTTACTGTATACTTTTTATAATTAAACAATGAGATGAGACAAGAAATACACTTCTGTATTGCCTCTAGCAGTGTTATATGGGACAAGGTCATATCTAGAATTACTTTAATCACCCAAGTACAATAATTACTTGGAAGTATTCTCCCTACAGTGTCTTATTGCTAATAGAATTATAGCTGAGTCACACAGTGGAAGCTATAGTAAAACCTGGCTAAGTAACCCTAATATAAAGGCACTTTTTTTCCCTGCTGCTTGAAATTTTTAAACATTTGTCTTTTAGGATTACCCATGACTGGTAGAAGGTCTTCATTGTTGAACTGTCGAAAACTAATTTGTAGAACTCATCTTTACTGACAATCGCACCCAGTAATTTGAAAGCAGAGGTCAAAATTGAAGATGCTGTCTAGCACAGGAACATTTATAAAGGTTTAGTAAGGAAACAAAAGGCAAAACGTTAAAACAGATCTCAAAGCTAAGGAGAATTCAGTAGCATCCCAAAGTCAAACTTCACTTTTCTCTATCAATGGAGTAAGTCTCCTTGCTTCTGAGATCTCGTCAAAAGATCATTTTCTTGCTGTAGGCATGTCAGCTTCTACCAAGTGTAACTTAGACTGATCTATCAGAAATGGAAGAGCCAAAGGGAAAGCGCTGAAGAGATAAAGTTGTTGGCACTGTGAAAACTTTGCTCGTGTTTCTGAAAAATGTGGCATCTGGTATATCTGCTTGATGTTAATGGACACAGCTTCTTACAAGCCAAGAAAAACAGCTTTTCAGCTTTGGATAATGCAAGTCTTTGATGAGCTTTGTTGAAACTCTGAATACCTGAAGATGAAATGAAAACTAATGCACAGCCTTGAGATATTCAAATGTGTTTTAGAGCTTAAGAGGATAAGTACTCAGAAAGGTATGAGGTGGTCAAAAAATGGACAGTAACAAATATTCCACGGCAATTCTAGCATCAGCAATTCTGTGTGACTCAGAAAGACATTTATAAGAAAGAGAGAAGCATCCCTGAAATCCTCAGGCAGAATAAGCAATACTCTATATGGATTACGTGAACAATGAATAAAACTTCTTATTTCTGCTTTTAAACCAAAAGCCATTCACAAAATAAATAAATAAATAAAAGCTCCAGTTTAAAATTTTGTTCTCTATGACTGTTTTCTGAAGAAGTTCTTATAAGGTGAGAAAGAGGTCAGTACTGTGTTTCATTGTCTAGCTTATCTTCCTGCCATCATCTTAATGCTTATGCTAGTCTTGTTAGGTAGAGTTATTTCTCCTACTTTCTCTTCAAAGATTTTTAATCTATATATATGTCTGTAAAGAAGGGAACATTGTCACATACTTGGAACTTGTATATGTCAAAATCTGTTATGGTTCATATTTTTTTCAGAAAACAGATTTGAAGTACTGTCCTGACTGAATATAGAGGAACAGAGTTAACCTGCACTTCTGTAGCGTGATGTACCAGATAATCTTTCCTGAGGTTTTAAAATCATTTGAGTTCTTTTACTCCTTAATGTGCTTATATTCCATATTCTGTGAGCAAGGAACTACTATTATACCCATTTTGAAGGTTAGCAGGATCACAGGAAGTTGAACTCAGATCTCCTAATTCCCAACAGCTATTCTTTTTCACACTGATTAGGCTTCATTTCCCATTGCTTAGGGGTGTGTCAGGGATAGAAATAAGATGTAAACTTGTGAATATGGAGGATTCCAGAATCAGAGAATTGTAGGGGTTGGAAAGGACCTTCAGAAATCATTAAGTCCAACCCCCCTGCAAAGCAGGCCCACTACAGCAGGCTGCACAGGTAGGTGTCCAGGCGGGTCTTGAATATCTCTGGATAAGGAGAATCCATAACAGCTCTGGGCAGACTCTTCCAGTGCTCTGTCACCCTTACTGTGAAGAAGTTCCTTCACATATTGGTGTGGAACTTCTGATGCTCCAGTTTATGGCCCCTTGTCCTGTCTCTGCAGACTGCTGGAAAGAGGTTGGTCATGTCTCTTTGACTCCCACACTTAAGATATTTATAAACATTGATAAGATCACCTCTGTGTCTTCTTTTGGTCAGCCAGCGTTTCCTCATAGGGGAGATGCTCCAGGCCCTTTATCATCTTTCTGGCCCTCCTCTGAACCCTTTCCCGGAGATCCCTATCTTTTTTGTACCAGGGAGCCCAGAACTGGATACAGTACTCCAGGTGAGGCCTGACCAGCGCAGAGTAGAGGGGGAGGATCACCTCCCTTGACATGCTGGCCACGCTCCTGCATCCCAGGATGCCATTGGCCTTCTTGGCCACCAGGACACACTGCTGGCTTATCACCAACCTGTCATCCACCAGGACCCCCAGGTCCTTCTCCGCAGAGCTCCTCTCCAGCAGGTCATATTCCAACCTGTACTGATACTTGCAGTTATTCCTTCCCAGGTGCAAGACTCCACACTTGCTTTTGTTAAACCTCATCTGATTTATTGCTGCCCAGCTCTCTCATCTGTCCAGGTCTTGCTGAATGGCAGCATAGCCTTCCAGTGTGTCAGCCACTCCTCCCAGCTTTGTATCATCGGCATACTTACTGAGGATGGACACTATCCCCTCATCAAGGTTGTCAATGAAGATATCAAACAAGACCAGACCCAGCACTGACCCCTGGGGAACACCACTAGTTGCAGGTCTCCAACCAGACTCTGCACCACCAATCACCACACTCTGAGATTGGCTGGTCAGCCAGGTCTCAACCTACCTCACCATCCATTCATCTGTTCCACAATTTCTCAGCTTCATTATCAGGATGTCATGGGAGATGATATCTAAAGCCTTGCTGAAGTCAAGGTAGATGACATCCACTGCTCTCCTCCATCTACCCAGCTGGTGATGCCATCATAGAAGGCTATGAGGTTGGTCAAGCATGACTTTCCCTTGGTGAATACATGCTGACTATTCCTGATGACCTTCTTCTCTTCTAATTGCTTGGAGATGGCATCTAGAACTGTTCCATCACCTTTCCAGGGTCAGAGGTGAGACTGATTGGCCTGTAGTTTCCCGGATCAGAACAGAAAAGCAATTTATATTTATGAGTGGTAGTTAAAATTCATGTAGAAACCCCTTTGAATCAGGATTTAGGGATAAATCATGAAGAATTATGAGAATGATCACGAATCTGGAAGACATGTCAGGATATATTTTCTGGCTGAAGAACTGACTGCTGCTGACACCACAAATATGGGATTCAGAGATATCTATGGAAATTAATATTTGGTTATGATAAATAACAATAATAAAGACATGGAAGTAAATTACACTTCTGAGTTTAAAAGAACTTTTAAGTATACGTGATCAGTGTCAGATTATCCTACACAAGCCATCTGTTAGGTTATTATAATCTTTCTTAAAAGTATTTTATATAGAATGTTGCCAGAAGAGAAGGAACTTTTGGATCTGAGCCGATATTACTATTCTTGAGCTCTTGTACAGAACTATCAGAAGAAGTTAAGTCAATGCTTCTTACTATGGGCCCTGAAAGAATACAACCACACACTTTTGGGAGAGACACAATTTCTGGAAATATGAAGTGTTCCTAAACTGATAACAGAACATGGAAACCCAGTTTGCCAAAGTTAATAAAACCACTTATAAGACAAAGGATCATCTCTAAAGGAAGGACTGTTATTTAGAAAATATATTGTCCTTTAAAAGAGAAATTATGAAATTAATAATTTTGAGCTATCAAACCTGAAAGTTAAAAATTCATCCATTCCAGGTCCTCTGTCTTATCTCTTAGAACAATACAGAAATATTCTTGTTTATGCTAACCAAAGATCTAGAAAAGTCATTTCAAACTTTTCACATAAACTTCCCAAGAATTGAACAGATTTAATTTATTCAAAGTTGATATGTCCAGTTTGGGGCAGCAAAGATCGTTGCTTACCACAGTTTGAATATCATTTAATATTGAAACTTGGGGTGGATTGGGGTGAAGTCTAAGCCTGAGATATTAGCAGGATATTACTGCTTTGCTAATATTTCTGTTACAGAGAAAAATTATTGTTCAATATTACTGTCACCATACTTCAGCATTCATCATCATAGACTTGAATAGCCATGAATAGGTATGACCACATACCTATATATGCTAACAAAGGGATGATAATAAACCAAACTAATCTCTGAGAGTGACATAATCCTGAGTGAGCTGTAGGATATTCCATTATTTAAGGTCACCCATTACAGGCTTGATTCTTTGTTGTTCTACATAGCAGTATCTTTTATGCCACATTTTCAAGCTGAAGTCTTAATTCTAATTCTATAAAACCATAGTTCCACAGTAAGTAATTCCTACGAACTACAGTACTCAGATATTCAGAAAAGAAAACACAGCATGTAAAGGGCTTCACAAATGGTAATTTAGGATGACTCTTTCAGAAAAAACTGTTTGCATCTAATAGACATCACCTTCTCCTTGTTGTGGTTATCTGTTTCATTCACTTCATTCCATACACTCTATTCCATTCCATTCATATCCAATGACAAAATAGCTAGCAGAAACAGTGCTTGCAGAGGATACAAAATTCCTTGTCGCTGTTAAAGTTAAAACAATGTTTGAAAAACTGATGAGCCTCAAAAAATCCAATGAATTTAGCCAGTGATAAATAATATGACAATTGTAATTCACTATCAATAAATATGAATTATTGCTAGTTAAAAAAAAAATACACAAGCCAAACAACATACACACACACACCAAAAAAAAAAAAAGGATACACAACATTGGACTTCATTTAGCTGTCACCAACAGTCATCAAGATGGCAAACAGAATACTGTTAGTTATTGGGAAAGGAATATGAATGTAAACAAAGATATATTGTAGATTTTTGGTCTGCTCACACTGTAATTACTGTATGCAGCTCTGTCTGTGCTGTCTGAAAAAAAAAATGGTACAAGTAATAAAAACATAGGATAACAAGTATGGGCAGGGGATATAGAATAATATCTGCAAATAGTCTCTTACTAATAGAGGTGACTGGTGGTGGGGGATTTGAAATTAAAAAATAAAAAAAAGAAATCATAAATGTTGTGAAGCAATGGAATAGATAACCATTATTCTCAATATGATAACTAAAGGACCAAATTAAAAAATGAGCCCCTGGTTTTCAAATGAAATTAAAGGATACTTTTATTTTTTTCACACAGCCTTGTAAAATTCATGACCATAGGATGCTCAAAATACAAAAAAAAAACCCATAATTTATTTAGATAAATTGATGAAAAAAAAGATATACAGGTGGCCTTTAAAAAGAACATCCAGATTATGAACCAGAAGAGGCAATTCTAATGCTGCAGACTGCTGGAAGGGTTTATGCTGCCAACTGATTCAAGCACAGCCTGCTTTTAAATGAGTCTACCGACTCAGAAAGGCAGTTGGATCCAATGCACCTTTATTATTTTCTCATATTCAACATCTGAGCAAACACAGTTTTAAGTTACTATTGTCATTAAATTTTAATTATTGTTTTCTGTATTGTCTTCAGATATAGTTTTTAAAAAGTTCTGTTTTACCTATTCAGAAGCGTGTTGGATGTAGTTGAAACTAGCACAGAGAAACTTCTATGTGACCAAAATTAGAGTGGTGTGGGGTTTTCTTCTGAAATGTACACAGTTTTCATGTTGTATTATCTGAGGGATGAAGCATTCTTCTAAGTTTAGGTATCTTTTTCTTCTGGCTTTGAATTC
The DNA here is from genome assembly GCA_024606505.1 of Aquila spilogaster. NCBI lineage: Eukaryota > Metazoa > Chordata > Aves > Accipitriformes > Accipitridae > Aquila > Aquila spilogaster. The sequence goes on from JANHGO010006186.1 coordinate 13,317, forward strand.
ATTTTGTATTCCGCCTTACTTCTATCTAGGGCCGTTCCCAGCTTGTATTCCTAAAATCTTTCACAGAATTGTTTCCAGTGAAAATCTCTTCCCTGCTACAGGATTTTCTATCCCACACTGTAGTTATATATAGCATGAACAAAGTTGTCAGGGTAATGGAGGTTGAATTGACATGTGTAGAATTGGCAGATATATTTTAGGCAGCCCTACAGTGTTCTGCTGCTTGAATTAAACTGTGTTCAAAGCAGGCATAACCCTTGTAGAACAACCAAAGTGTGCAATATTTCACAGTAATTTAGTCATCTGTCTAAGGAGTACATTACTGAATCCAGACAGTAAGCCGTACATAGAGAAAATGCCAATGAAACATCTGAAAATTGTGACAATGTTCTCAGACAGATATCTTTTCATAGTTAGTGTTCAGTTATCATTAACTCTGACTGGAGAGGAGCAGGCATGAAAAGAGACACACATATCAGGGCTTAGTCCCACGGGATTTTGGAAGGGGGCAACAACTTTAGAGTCAGCACATAGAAAACCAGCCTGAAAAATTAAGAGCACTAAAATATTTGAGTTGGAGACAAGAAGCTATCAATTATTTCTTACAGTTTGTTCACAATATATGTATTGTAAAAATTAGAGCTGTTTAAGATACATTGAAAACACATAACCATTTGATAATAGAGAAATCAAGCTTATAGAAAGTGCCCGAAATTGCAAATTAATGTCACTTGTTTGTAAGTGCTCCACAGAAAGTGGACAGTTTGAAAGTTAGAGGGGAATTAAATGGACTGAGAGTACGTACAAGTGAATAATTATGAACGTCACTGAAAATGATTCAATTGAAAGCCAATTAACAATCTTGTCTATACATCCCTTCCAAAAGCTTGGTAGTAGAAATGTCTCTTTTTGTATTGATTTCCATTGACTCTCATATACTTGCTTGCCATGTAAGCTATTTAAGTAAACGATTTTTTTCCAGGATCTACTTTTGAACATATTGAAGTGTTGAAACATAGCAGCATTTTCTATTAAACAAAAAATACCCCTGTAATGACTACTACACTTCCATGTAAAACAGCAACAAATATGTATATTTTCATATCATTACATATATATTATTTTTCCTGAGTGTAAATGAACAGCTCTTTACTGTTCACCTGGGAAATAGCATTATACTCTAATTACATCTAAGAAGAAAACACTCAACTATGACCATGCCTATATATTCAAATACAACAAGGAAAAGAAATAGGCCTGCCTGTATAATTGAAGTGTTTGTAAAAATGAAAAGCAGGAGTGTAGACACTGACCTTTAAAAGAGAAAATTATACAAAGAAAGCCCTACTTTCTTTCTAATAATTAAGTATATGAAGAAAACTTGTGGAACTTTCACCTGTAAATCTTATCTATAATATCTCCACATATCAGCTCCTTTTCCTTCCTGCCTTTAAACAGACAACATCTCTTTGTAAGCCTTTAACTTATTCATTGGCCACTTTTGAAGCTGATTTTCAATCCTGTCGTCTCTTTAATTAAAACCTCAGCACGGCAGCATCAACTGTGAGCACATGTACAAAGGTAAGGGGTTGTTTCAGTGGCGATCCTTGCTGATACAGCACTATAAGGACTGCTGTTCCTGAAACAAAGGGAAGTGCTGCCAGATGAATGGCACACTACCTCCCTGCAATGGCTAACTGCTTTGAGACCTTCCACAGGAACTGGACAGTACAAAACAAAACCATAATGATTAGTGACCCATGTAAACAGAATTAGATATTGAACACATGGTCTTTAAAGCGGATCAGGGAAACATTTATTTTTTGCTAAGAGAGAAGGCTTCTCCAAAGACCTCTTTTATCAATATTTGTTTTGTTACTGTGAGCAGCTGCTACAGTGCAGGCAAAAGCTTTGAAGAATACTGCATAAATTTTTGAGATTATGATATCATAAAGGGAAAGGATTTTAAAGTTGAGGAAAAGAGATGACAATTTTTATTCATATTGCTCTGAATCTTTTCTGTTTAAATTTTTAACTCAAACTCTTGGCACACACTTAGAAGAGAGATCTACAGGCTTTTTGCCAGAGCTTTTATACACAGAATCAAGGACTCTTGGATTTTCAAAAGAGGATAACAAATGTAGACTGTTTCTGCTAGTTGCAAAATGCAAACAATACTCCATGTTGACAAGTATTTTTACTTCAGCTCGGTTTCCAGTGGTGATATTCAGAGAAAACGGTAAAGCAGTCTTATTTCACATCTGTTGAGTTAATCAGGGGCAAGCTTTTGAGGCTGAAGAAGCATAAGATACTTAAAAGAGAAGGAAAGAATCTCTCTCTGAATATCAGTTTGCTTAGACAGTAAAGAACACACAGTAGTGCATTAACCTCAATAAAAAAACATAGGGAAAAGAGTACATTGAAATTACCAGTGCTTGGATAAACTTTACATCTCCAGTGTTTTTATATGAAGATATCAATTCAACCTGGTAAGAAAATATTAATATGGGAAGCAACTTGCAAACATTACTGTTGGGAATGTTATAGCAGACCGGCTTCTGAGATAGGTACAGTCATATCACATCTACTACAAAATGAATTTCTTTTGTAAAACAGGAGAGAAAGGAAGTGAAAGCTGAATTCTTTAGCCATAAATACGCTGTATGGTAATTGTTGTGAATATACCTACCCCACACTGGTGGGTTTCTGCATGCTTTTATAATTTACGAAGCAACTTTTCACTGACACTTCAGATTTTTCCTCAACCAAACATTTTCTAGCACAGACAAACTTTCTTCATTCATTCTCTGCTGAGAAAGGTGTTGCTCTACCGAGCAATAAACAACAGAAAGATGTGAGGAGTTAGGCAGCTTTTATCCTAAGCTGGTACTGATCTCAGGGAATATTCAGTCCCTACCTAAGAAAGCTGGCACTTTTCATTAAATATCTATAGAAAGTTTGCTCACACACATTGTTTCATTCATTTCCAGTATTTTTCAGACTGATTTCAGAAATGAAAATGCAGATGATTATCTAGCCGAGTATTTGTTTGTACTTAATATTATATTGCATTACTTTACACAGAAACTCTAATTAAGCTGACGTATGATCATTGTATGGATAAACTTGAAGGAAGGATCACAAGGTTAATTTACACAAGTGCTGAGCACCTCAGTTTATGTGGAACAAGATATTTCATTCTGCTACAAAAAATGTGACTGGAGCAACTAAGGTATTTTTGAGCACTCATCTTGTATTCTGTTTTTCCTCAATCTCTGTTGTCTTTTCTTTGTTGCTTGTATGTTGTGGGGGAGGATGATATGAAGCCCTGGAGAAATTAACTAAGCTGACACCATACCAAACACCATAGGAAAAGAAAAGATTGGCTTTATAAAGTGAGAGGAATCCTAGTGGACTCAGTTTGAATGAAATCACAAAAACTTGCTGATTAATATGCATAATTGTATTTATAAAACATTATTAGTACAGAATATCTTCAATGTATAGATTATAAATATATTAGTTCAGGAAGCTACCACAAGTGGATTTCTGAAGTTACAAAGCTGTGCTCCTCTGAGTTTCAGAATTTTTACATCTTTTCACAAAGCTTTAATCTTTCATACGGATAAACAAGTATACAAAAGTCTTAAATTTACTGCTTTTCAAATATGGAATGCAGGATAAATCCGTCTCTTTGTGAATTGCAAAGAGAGAGATAAAAAAAATAGTTAGAGTTTTCATTTTTACATAAAGAAAATTTAAGAACCATATTTATTGCATTAGCTACGCATCTGCCACACATGGACCAAATATTGACTTGCTTCCTCGAAGGACGAGTGACTGCCAGTTTGCATTTAGTTCTCCTAGTTTGATCAAGTGAATTTAAGTGAGCTGAAATGACAACTAGACATTTAGCCATCCCACATAGCAAAACCATTGTGATACTTCGCAAAGGAAGAGGAAAGAGCTGGTTGTGGCTGTAGGCTTTCTGGGTCATATTTGCATCTAGTAAAATGTTATCATCAGCTTTCAGTTCTTTGCAGTGCATCAACGGCTCCATGTGTTTTCATGTGAATTTCTCCCAGTTCTTAAGATTAATGTCAGTTCAAGAAATTCAGGTAGTGCAGTGAGTGCTATGGTTTTTCTCAGCACCATATACCACCAATAACTTTTTTTTGTTTACTCTAGCATGCCTACTGACAATCTAAGCTTCCAAGACTGCTGAAACCAAGCTTGTTCCTATAACCTGCTCAAAAATATATTACCTAATGCCACCTAAATCCAAAAGGTAGAAATAATAAAATCTAGGATGTTTTTCTAGGAGTCTTTAGTTCCTCAGATCAGCATAGTGATAAAAACAGAAATGGAAAACCTAAGTCTCCTTAGCTGCTGTAGACTGACAAGAAGCAAAGTTAGCATTTAAAATGTGACTTTTCAAGAGCATCTTGAATCGCTTGAACACACATAGAGACTAGGGGAAATCATATGTAGTCTTCACTGTAAGAAGAGGCAAACAGTTTTAATGCAGAATTATTATTCTAAGCACCTATGAAGCATTAATTTTTCTGCCTGTATATTATAAGACCCAGCTAGCAATAAGTACTGTTAATGGAGAAGTGGAGAACTACAGAAAATTAGCTAAATACTGAACTGACTGAGAACACCAGAGGAGTATTAAGAAATACACTCATAGAAGAAAGATAGGCAGCTAAAAAAAAAATAAAAAAAATAAAAAAATAAATCAGAATATCCACTCAGAAACACAAAAATTCTAATATCCAAGTTACACATTTTAATTGTACAGATTTTAAAATGTGGAGGAAACAGAACAGAGAAAGTACTGACTGCTCTGTCCACCTTGGGGAAATTTTATGCTTAGATTTTGAAGATGCAGGGGCAATAATGGGATGAGGTTCAAATGTGTATTCAACATTTAAATGTGCTTGCACTACAAGCTTAAATTGCTAAACTTGTGTTCTGTTGTCATTCACAGTAGTACAACTAGTTATGATATTTGACTCTTTCCTATGCCCCAAATTATAGTTGTTCCATCATGACAGTGATGTTCTAACAGAGAAATGGGGCAGAAGTTTTGCATAAATGTAGTGAAAAATTACTTCAAAAATAGATTATTATAATACAAACAGAAAAGCATGGGATGGATTCAAAATTTTTTGTTGTTGTTGTTTAAATGCATAACAGAGTGAGACAGGATTGAGTCTAGACCTGGAATCTAATTTTTCCTAATGAATGATGTTTACAGTTTTCATTAGCTATTTTGATGTAGTTACTCAAATATAATCTGTGCAAAGAACACCAATTATAGGCAAGTATGTCCTGGACTCACTGGCTTGTGTAACTGCCTCTCCTGAGAGGGAAGAGCAGATTGGACTGCTGTTTCAGACACCTGATAACAGCTCAAGAGGCACATTGTGCCCAAATGCCTACACCATGTTTGAACCTGGGGTTCTGAAAGTTGCTAGGTAGCTCAGAAAGTAGTAGTAAGCTGCAGTGCTATCGAAGGTACATGCTGCAACTCAGTTCAGTATCATTCAAGTAGCAAGCAGCTACCAAGATCTGATGTGTGGACCCTCATTTCCACGTCAAAGAGGTGAGGATAGATTATGAGACTGGGGCACCATGGCCTGGCACGGAACAGACATGTCTTTTGTTTATGCTCATATTAACTGAAATTATAATGCTACCTCTGAAGTAAAGATGCAGATTTCAAAATATTTAACAAAAATATGCAAATTACTAAACATGTATTTCATTTGCTCTGATTTGATAGAGTATACACGTCTACAGAAATTTTCAGTTCTTTCTTACTTCCAGTTAAGTACTGCTAGAATAAATATGTGTGGAATGCTTTTAAGTACCCATCAAGCAATGTTTGTCAGACCAAATTAGAATGTTTATTTTCAAACATCAAACATCCAGCATAAGTAAAATATCTGAAGAGAAAATACTAAGAAAAGCTAAAATAAAGCATTCAAACTCTGGCAACAATATTTAACTTAGGATTTAGTAGTCTTGTGGAGAACTATTGTTTTTATTACTGTACTTAATGATGTATTCATTGTTTATTGAAGTTTTAATGATTCTCTTAGTGGTAGCATGGATAACTTTTCTGTAGAAATCCCAGCTAATGCTTCTATGCTTAGTGATCTACCATATGCGCTATGTCATTTCTACACAGATTAAAACATATCAAACTATTAGCAGAGAAAAGAATAAGAAGATTTGTGATGGTAGCATTGAAGTTTGACATCAAGACTAGAAGAGAGAAGAACTGACAGTGTGAGAAAGAACAAGACGAGTCCATTCTAGATGATAAGACTCATTTTCCATTTAGTTTAAAAAGTGGCAGTTGACCACTGTGTACAAACATAAATGTACATATTTACATATGAATGTATATACACATGCACACATATATAAGTGCATATGTATGTGTATGTGTTTATATGTAAGTGTATGTGTATATGCATATACATGGGTGTGTTTTTTTGCCCCAAGAGAAAGCTGGAACTCAAACACTGAAGGCTAGTGCTGGTACTGAAGATTTGCCTTCCCTAAAGCTAATCAAATTAGAATGTTGGCACAGCTCACTAAAACCTGAAAGTCCCTTATGAGAGAGCCCTATCTTTCTTACTCTCCAAAAGCATTACTTCTCTGTTTTAACATATCCTGGTGTCAACCACAGCTACTTGTACAAATACAGATTAGTATTTCCATTTTCTAAAAACCTCTAGACAAAAGACTCCTTTGGTGAAAGCTTGGCCTCCTTTAGAATAAGAGTGTAGAAGCTACTCAACATAGTATTGTGGTTGCAAATAAAAGGAAGAAATCAGCTTTAAATATGTGACAACATTTTAAAACTCTTAAAGACAAATATGGAATAATTATTTCTTAGCTGAACAAGAGAAGCCATGGTGCCCCTTCCCTGAAGGCATTCAAGACCAGGCTGGATGGAGTCCTGAGCAGCCTGATCTGGTGGATGGCAACTCTGCCCATGGCAGGGGGTTGGAACTGGATGATCTTTAAGGTCCTTTCCAATCCAAGCCATTCTATGGTTCTATAAAAATTTATATATGAGAATTATTTTGTATTTAATTGGCATTTAAAATTCACTCACAAGTTAAAGTGTTACAGACTAAGTAAGAAAGTATTTCTCAGCCTTTTTTTCCCCTGTAGGAGCCTACAGGACAACACAGCATGAATTTTACATGGAAAATGTGTTTGTTTTTAATATTATCATGTAAGAACCATCCATCAGTTTGAAACAGCAAGCTGTTACTCATTTTCAAGAAAAGGAAAAGTACCCTCAAGTCTTACACTAAACAATGCAATTTAAGAAGTCTAAGCAGCTTGTAACACAGAGTTCCTTCCAGATTTCATAATGCAGCTTTCTCAAGCAGAGATCATCTGTTTGTTGAAGTTTAGCTATGATGACAGAATACACTGTAAGGCATATAAACATTAAAGTCATATATTTTTTGAGGCTGCTTTGATTTTAATTCAGAATTCCTTGTCTATGTCAATGCTCTACTCTGAAATAATGTGAAAATGTCTAGGAAATGGAAGGCTGAGCTACTACACTGCGGTTTCTTCCTGCAAGCAGGAAGATGCTCTTCCATCTACACTTTGTCTTCCTATGTGGCATGAGCCTAAGGACCTTCTGGTTCCAGGGATCAGAAATTTATTGTAGTTTTTTCAGTGACATCAAATCAGGTATTAAATACATTTTCATATTGATATATTCTTTTTTATATTTTCTTCCACAAAATGATCAGATTCACCAGTTGATTCAGCTGTCTTTCAAAACATGCTGGAGATTCATATTGCAAAGCTCGTCATCATTTACCACAAGAGGCATCTAATACTCTACACATTCTGCTAGCCTTATTGGATATTTCCTTAGTTAAAAAAGATGACATTTTATAACCAGAACTAGCTCACTGAAAAACAGCATCATGATAAACTCAAGTCTATGTCAGATAATCAAGCTATATTATTTTTCCTATTAGAGCACATTTTCAGTTGCTATAATATAAAGTGATTAAGCTTTCAAATAGTTGAACAGTCAAGTTGTGATAGAGACAATTTAAGGATTTACAGGAAAATGTATTAAACAGCTTATGAGAAGATTGCACACTTTACACTTAAGATTCTGAAATATCACTTACTAGCTTCAGCATTACACATAAAGTTTTCTTTCCGTGCTGATGGCAAAACAAGAGGAGACAATCTACCTGATGAATTCAGGAACTACAGAATAAAGGAAATCACCAAGCAGCCTGTTTGAAGGGCAGTGAACTCCAGGAGTTGTGATACGCTCAACAAGATGTCAAAAGTTTGTGATAGTCTCTCTAAGAAGGATATCATCCACAATATGGTTTATTATTTATTGTCGTATGATCAGCAGAAGCTGACTCAAAAGATCATCAAAAGAACATTTGGCTGAGAAC
>JANHGO010006187.1:0-21786 GCA_024606505.1 Aquila spilogaster
ATTATATGATATTATGGCTTTCCATTTAGGCATGAGATTTCAGTCCATAAGGCTTTTGGAACTTTTGCTGATTAGTTGATTTGTTTACCTTGTTTGATTCTATGCTTTCTTTATTGTGGATCCCAGTATGTGGGAAGTGGTGTTTTATTCCATCTATACTATTTCCAACTTGGCATTACTGTTTTTCTGACTTTTCCTGCCAGCTTCCTAAGAGTCCTGTTTAGATCAGTTTCTTCATTTTAGAAATAGGCATTTCTGACTGGTGTGCACTTGCACACTCTCATATACATGCACACTTCTGTAACTTGTCTAAAACTATGTATTTTTTGGTCTGTCAGGCTGTTATTCTTGTCCTGCTTGTAAAAGGAATTTTACTTAGCGCTCTATTGGTTGTAAATAGAGGCTGATTCAGACTTTTTGAAATTGAGCAATTGCATTCCTTGGTCTCTATTGAGTTCAAACATGTTGAGCAGGTCAAAAATGTTGTGATAAGAAGGAGGCTTCAACACTGAATAGTAATCTTCAGATTGACCTCTAGAACTAATGATGGAAATACTGATTAATTGACAATGATGGAAACATAAGTAGCTTCCTCACAAGGAAAACCATTCCTACCAGCATTGTTCAGCATTTTTCTCAGGGCCAGTGATGTACTAATGTGTATCAAGTAGGCTTTTCTGTAGCAGTGTAATTTTTTTCTTTCTCATTAATCTTCCTTAATTTAGGTATTATGAAACTGTATCTGATGTGCTAAGTTCTGTTAAGAAAATGGAAGAGAGCCTAAAAAGGTTGAAGCAAGCCAGAAGAACTACAACTTCAAATCCTGTTGGTACAAATGGGGGCATGAGTGATGATAACAAAATCCGACTACAGCTGGCTCTAGATGTTGAGTATTTTGGAGAACAAGTAAGTTATCAGGAACAAGTTTGTTTACTGTTACAACTGGTTTTGGAAGCGAGTGAGATATAGGAGGAAAGGGAAGCTTCACTTACTTTTTTGGTTTGGCAGGGGTTTGCATTGTTTTTTCACATCTGTATAATGGAGGTGACTTGAGACCTTGGTGATTGTAGATACCACTTGAGCAATGCATGCTTTCCTGTCCTTTCTTATACACATGCATAGCTTGTGTTTCTTACTATTCAAAATTCAAGTACTGCTTAGATGCTTAGAAGCACAAAGAAGAAACACTGTGTGGACAGATCAGAGGGCAGGGACCTTCCTTAGCTCTGAGGGAAACATCTTTATGGCCCTGCTTTTGTTTGCCTTCTCTCTGGGTATTTCCAGCCTTGAGTTACTGCATAGTCAAGGGTCTATTCCCAAGAGCTTTGAAGATGTTAGCCTTATTTGTTGTGCTGCGTAACTGTAAGTTCCTTTCAGTGCCAAATATGAAACCTTAAATAACAAAACAAATAAAAGAAGAAAATATTCCAGGAAGTGTGTGCAGTAGCTACATCAGATTGTATAGGCATACTGTTTTGTACTCATTTTTTTCTGAAAATTATATATAGAAATAAACAAACGTTCAAGTGCAGGTCCATATCATTAGTTGCAAACAGTTGTCATCAGTCTTGTTTATGAGCTGTTGATGCATTATTACAGGTAGATAAAGCCTGTATGTGAGCAAATGCTTTTCCCATATCTGAGACCTACCACAAAGGAATAAGATTTGGGTGGAAGTACAGAACTCTTACTAACAAGAACTATTATTTGGCAGTTTTTGACTGGGGTTGGGCTTTTGTTCTTTTATTCCTATTATCTGCACTAACATCACTCCGATGTGAATTTAAGCTGAACTGGGATAGATTATTCATAATAGTTTAGGAGCTGTTTTGGTACATGTGAACATTACAAAGAGTTCCAGCAGCAAACACCTTTTCAGAGTCATTTCATTATGGTTTTATTTAGATCCAGATTTTTCTTCTTCAGTGCACTCTTAGTTTTTTCATGGTTGTATTTTTCTAATTGTCAGAGCAATAGATTTCCTGGGTAAGAAATGACTCGTAGCAACCTCTGTTTGTAGAGTTGTTTTCATCCCCCAGGAAGTTCGAAGCTAGAACCATAGGCCCTTGCAGCCTATTGAAATGCTTTCATCATCATGCTGTTGGCTGTTCTTGGATGTATTCATGTTTATCTTTAAAGTTTTGCCCAGAAACCTCATTTGGGGTTTGAAAAAATTTCAGTTGAAATCAATGCATATGAAAACAAAGTTACAGCCAAGTTTCTCTCTCTGTTTCATTGGAAAACTTCCAACTGGCTTTAGTTACAAGTTGCCTAGAAGATGGTTCAGTATTTCCCTGCAAGACACTACATTAACTGGAAAGACTTAACTGAGCAAAGTTGGATACAAATTTTTTTTATAGTGTGCACTATATGCAGTTGTGGTTTTTTGCCGCACGTTGATGCAGGACAACACATATGCTTTGCTAAATGTTTTAAGTAGAATAATTTGTGAGCTTTTGATGTTTTAAAGAAAACTGATGTTTCTTATGTGTCTTTTTAGATACGAAACATGGGACTGGAAACAAGCAGCATAAAAAGCTTTTCAGCCCTTACAGAGCTGGTTCTAACTGCCAAGGATCAGGCTACAGCAGAACAATCCTAGACGTTTTTGAAAGCATGTGATTGAAGATAAACAATGTCCCTAAAAGAAAGAGAGAGAATTTAACTCTTCTTTATTTTACCAAATAAGTAGCAATGAAGTGCTTCCTAATGTATCTCGAGCAACAAATCAGTGGATCTTCTGTCAAGATAGGCTTGTTTCACCAAAAGACTGAGAATTTACCATAGTTTTCCATTATATGGAAAGCAATCAAAAGTTCTAAACTTTCTACTATAGAATAAAAGTGGAAGAAAATGTTTTTTTATTTTTGTTGTACATCTTAAAATGTAGAAGAATGAACTTATATGATGAAAATAACATGTAATAAATTGTCTTCCTAACTTCTGATGTCCCATATGTTTTTAAATCAAATGTATTCATTGATGGCTGTCAAAAGTTTTCAAAGGGACTTTATTCCAGCTCTTCTGGATTAAAGAAAGTGCTTACAGGAATAGGAATCTGCTATTTCTTGTTACTGCTTTGCACTTAACCTGCTTTCCCTCATCGTGGGATATGGTTAGCTCTTGTTTGGGTTTTGAATGTTTTCATTTTACTGATTTGGTTTTTTTCATGGACCTTGTTCGTGAGAAAAAAAGCATAAAAAAAGCTCTTAAAATACTTTAAATTTAAAAAATAATTTCTAGTATCAGTATCTGACTTCTACTGGCTGTTACATTCAGGCTACCTGTTTTCCTTCAAACTAAAACTTAACTCACTAAGCTAGAATTGACTCAGAGTTGGCGTATTTCTGATTTGTATTATATTGTCTACTAGAATTCAGGGGAATATTTTGCCTGAATACGTGTAGAATTCTTGTAACTTCAAACCTAGTTACTTCAGTACAAGCTGCATCTTTATATAGCAGGAAATTTGAAAGTGTTATTAGGGTTCTAAATGGTAGAAGGATTAACAAAGAGCTCTCTTGAACTTAGAGTGATTTGCCTGTTGACATTTCTCTTTTGTATGTGAGGGACAGGTAACAGTCTGGGCACAGTAGGAGGTGAATTTGAGGCTTTGAAATGAGAGAATGCTCTGTGTGAGTGAAGGAAGGTTTTGTTTGTGGTTTTGTCTTCTTTTTTTTGTTTGTTTTTTACCCTGTGAAAATTTAACACTGGAATTCTAGTTCATGTTTATGAATTAAAAATACCCATTTCTTCTTAAAGTATTTAGAGAGCTTAGATGTTAATGGGGGAGCGAAAGATGATGCAAATCTTCTAAGTACTTAGAGATATGGAGTTCGTAGGGCACAGCTGTTACGTAGCATTGAAGTTGTAGTGGGCAAACCTTTCATAGCATTGAGGGTTTTATTCCTCACTGTTGGAGAATTGGCCATATTTTAGTTGAGCAGACACAATTATGTGATCACTGCTTTTGAAGCAATTAGGATAGGTGATTATTATGACTTCTCTGAAATTAATTTTATGAAGGGGGGCAGTGGGGAAAGTACTACTGCTTAAAATTATGTTGGTTCTTCTTGGATTTAATCTGAGTAACGGAGAGCAGGATTTGGCTCTTCTAATTTGCTTAGCATCTCTCTGTTCATGGCAACACATACAATTGAGAGAGCATCCAAATTTATTTCTGCACACAGCAAAGTGAACCAGCTTGCTGGGTGTCAGGTCTGTTTGTCTCATTCAGTGATGTGAAGATCCTCAGCCAGCCAAGGGCTTAGGTATGCGCTGCTGAATGAACGTAACTCTTACTGCTTATGGATAAGAAGTTTGTTGACTGTATTGTATTTTTCCAGGCTTCTAAGTGATGAATCTAGAAGGCTTGGTCTCCCTGCATCTCTTGGTTTGCTTTTATAAGAGTCAGGAGTAGAGGTGTCTTGCTACCACTAGCTACTGTTGTTTTCAACAATTTTTCTTATTATAAAATGAAGGTGTAAGTTGTAGTCCGAGACTGAGATTGCAGTATTGTAAATGAATTGTGCAACTTCTGACTTTGGAAGGTGTGTATCCCTGTAAGTTTAAATTTCTGTAACAGCTGTCACAAAAGTAGCAGGTTCTAAGATCTGTGCATACTAGTGATTGAAGATAGAACAGCTTTGTTTGTATCCCCCAAAATCAGGGATAAGGATGCAATCTGTGTACCAAACCAAAAAGGCATGAAAAGGTCACTTGCCCTTTTGTTGCATGTGATTTCCTGCATCTTCCTGCAATAGCACAACTTCCTACTTGTCATCATCAGCTTGCTGAGTAACCAGGCTGAATTCTGTTCTTTCCTTTGAAGACCAGCTTGAATTTCAGGGCAGGAAATAACATTGTATAGCAAATCAAAATTATTGAATGGTCCTATGATTGCTGTAAATGTCTACATTGCTGGTTTTATGTCAGTTCCCCATCTTTTATTTTTGTTCACTTGAATAGCATTTAATTTTCTTTCAGTGGTATACGACATCAGTTAAAAATTTGTGTGATCCCCCTCTTGAAAGAAAGAAGAGGTGTGAATTGGCTTTGTCTTTGGTAAAATGAATTTCAGCATTTTCAAATACTGTGGATCAGTCAGGAGGAGAGGATCTACAGTGTAAGTAAGTGTGTTCTGATAGAGATGTCTTCTGCTACTAATCCTCTTTCTTCTATTCCTCAGATTTTTATGGGATTTTTTTATGTGCACTTCACTTCATGACAGTAATGCAGATTTTGTGCCTTTTTCTTCTTCCCTTCTAGGACCTCTAGAAAACTTGCTATGCCTCTTTAAGTCTGGAAGGAATTTAGCTGCAAGAGGTTTTCTATAATAGCATTGAGGAGGGAAAGAGCGGTGGCATGTTTTCCTCTAAAATGGTAATTGGATTCTCAAGTGTGTGGGTTATATCAGAAGTGGACCAGACTGTTTTAACCTCATCACCTAAAGATAACAAGCAATATGTATATTTGGCTGGACCACTCAATATTCAGGAATATTTACTCTCCTTTTTCTATCAGGAGTTGTATTTTCACGCTTGAGCCGGAGGGATGAGGAAGCAAATTGCCTAGGTTGGTTTTTTTTTAAGCTTATCAGCATAATTATCAGCTATGCTCAGGTATAAACTCTGTTGTTTTATCAAAAATTAAAAAGCCTGTCCTTGTCTTTGTTTTCTTTCTCGAAATCTCCCACCTGTTAGAGCATGATTTTAGGTGCTTCACTCAGTAGACTGTTGAGCTGTAGACTGTAGCTGACAGCTCAGCTCAGTGTGTGAATGATGCTTAGGATGCTTGGAATGTGCCTCATGGTGTGCCTGGCAGAGGAATTTGGTGGGATGGGAGGAGACCGCTGGAGGAGAGTGAAAAGTATAAAATGCCATAAAAATTTTAGGTGTAAGATTGATGTCAGAAACAAGTTGCAGGAGAGCGTACATTGTTGGGGAAGTGGAGAGGATTAGTTGGGTTTTTGGGGGGTGGTTTGTTTGTTTGTTTGGGGTTGGTTTTTTTAACCGTTTGAATATCTGGGAGAATGGGTACATGTACACATAGCGTATCTTTTTGGTACTGTAGCACTTGTTCCAGCACCTCTCTCTTCCCAGTCCTTGCTCTGGCCAGTATACTTTAGTAGTATAGTTCCCTGCCTCTGTCCATCCTTCCTTCCTTTTCTTCTCCAGGGTGTCAGTGGAGAGGTGCTCACCACCACAGAGTTTCTTTTCTGAAAAGTGTTTAGTTTTGTGGGTGGTGGGTTTTGTTTGTTTTTCTGCCTGTAACCACTGAATAGGGTATGGAGTCCTCCAACAGCATGCAGCCCCCGCCTGTGAATAATGGCATTTTGTCCCAGAACTTACTGGCAGCGTGGCCAGGGGCTCCCTTCCATTATCCTCCATCTTCATCATGGAAGTGGAACATTTTGCGGTCTGAAATTTTATTTGTGGCTGATGCTACCATCTGACTTCCAACGAGTAAATGGGATAACTTTTAAATTAGCATGGACACTTGGAAGCTGCTCTTTCATGCTTACAACTGTATCTTTGGCTGTGTTGCATGATAATTTGCAACTTACCGTCTTAAAAAACATAAATCTGACTTGGAGCAAATTTCAGAAGCCAGAACAAGGGATGTAGTTATGGACATAAACCCAACTGAACTGTGGCAATGCAACTTGGAAGTGGTTTTATTTGCATCTTTCCATCTCTGCATATTTATAGTTAATTGCTTCTGTATATAATACAAGTACAGTATTTAGATGTTGGAGCATCTGGAATACGTACGCTGTAATTGGATAAATATGCGGATGCTATACCATAGCACTTAAAATCCTAGTATTCTCGAGAGTGAGTTGTGGTTTTTATTAGTCTTTTCCATTAAGCTAGAAGGATCTGTCACGTATCTACATCACCGATAGCAAGCCACTGCCATTAGTGGGTTTGGATTAGACAGACGTTTGGGCCACTGTAGACGACTATGAGCTACTGTGCTCTGTAGGGTACATCTGGCATCATACACCAAAGAGGTTTGCGGTTCTTTTCTAAATGCCATCAGTGCTAAAGACAAATCTAGAGATGAGAGGTGGAAATCCTTGTTCTGCTGAGAGGCTTTCCGTAGTACCAAGATTTCACTCCCAATTCCTCGCTTCCTAATTCAAGAGTCGTCTAATAATCTGTTGTTCCAGTTTAATGTTTCAAACCTTTATGACTCTGCTAAGAGTTGGATTGGACCACTGAAACCTTTTTATTCATGTGTAGCAGCACATCCACCATTTATACTAGTATAGATTATTGCCATTAATACTAATTTTTAAGAACATATGGTTTGGATATGTTAAAGTTGACAGTTCTGGGCTTTAACCAGTAATGTTCTTTTTTGCTGTAAGGCTGTAATAAATGCCTCTCAGGTCAGAAAGTAACCCAAGGAATGGAATTGTATTGGAATAGTAGACCTTATTTTTTTTCTAAAAAAAACAACCCAGAGATAATTCTGTCAGGCTATGAGAATTTATCCAGCACAGTTCATTAATGCTACCAAACCCTATTTTTAGCTTTTCCATAGAGTTAAGAAATGAACGTATCCATCTGGGCTGCAGAAAGAAGAAACTTCCTTTGAATGTGTTTTTGCTTCCAAGGCAAAAAATCTTGTCTCAGTGGGACAAGTGAAGCCTGCCCATGCTGTTGGCAGCGTTTTAAAGGAAAATGTTGCTGATGAAGCTAGAAATCTCTGTGGATAACTGTAAACTTTCATGGTAACGTAAAAGGGGGTCTCTCTTGCAAAACTGACCAAACTAAAGATTAAAAAGTAACCTCTTAAAGAATGAAGAGGTCCTTTTCTGTACCTTTCTATAGTAAATGCTGCTTGCACTTATAAAACTATATTTTTTAAGTCAATGCCCTGCTGGCTACTGCTTTGTCCCCACTGCATCGAAAAAGGGAGCTGAGGGCAGAAGGGAGACAAAGTGGGAATAAGGAAAGAAGAGAAGCTGAAGGAAGAGCTGGAGTCACCTCAGGTGAAATAGTTGAACAAGGATAAAATGTTGCAATGTTGTAGCTTTCAAAAAGCTGTATTTCAAACACTACCTGCTTCGTCTCAAAGCTGAGTAGAGCACTCAAGATCATAAAAATAGCTGATGAATAAGAAAAAGGTGATGGGAAATGTGCATCATTCCTCTCCCTCCCCATCCCCTGTGCTTGCATTTAAACCCCAGGTAGAGGGTTTGTTACTCTGCCAAGGAAAAGCACGGCCCTCGACTTCTCTTCAAAAACAGCTAAAAGGAATGGCTTGTTCAGTGTTACATCCAGGAACACCACATCTTCCTTCTGTGCTGCAGGGACTTCTGGCTGATGTGTTCCATCACCGGTCAGTTTGAAAAAGGCTTTATTTATTACCTGTAAAGCAAAATACATGAGTAACTCTGGAGTCATCAAAGCATGATAGTGAAGAGACAAATGAGAGTTTGAGTAAATTATAAAGCACATGAAGAAATCAATAACTTTGATCAGCTGTAAGCAGCACAGGATAGACTCCATGGATGTTTAAAAAAGATGCTGGAGTACTTGTTCCATAACATGTGAAAAAGCTCTACAACTGTTTGTATACTTGGGCTGTGTGAAATCCCGGTACCCTTGAAGCCCCTGACAGAACTTCCAAGGTAGGGCACCTTCTCAAAATAAAATTAAATAAAAGTAAAGGCACTCAAATTATACTTCTTGAACATAATTTTCTACCTTGTTATGAAAGACAGCCCTCTCCCTTCTTCCCTGTGGGATTTTAATGCTGGAGCCTGTTTTCAGGTGAGATTGTGTTTGCACTTTCTGGGAGTAGTAGTCCCTACGTGATGGAGGATTATCCTCGACAGCCCAGTAGGTGTAGCCTCTACTACGCACTCCAGCTGTGGTGCCTGGAGGTGTTTGAGCTGGAGGTGGTAATGAATGTAGTCTAATTTGTACATACAGTGCCTAGCACACTCGGATCTCGAAGTTCGTCTCTGCGTTGCATGTTGTGTTAGCTGCAATGACGAAATTTGAATAGTTTAATGCAAACCTGTTGCTGCTAAGAGGTTAATTTAAGGACTATTTGCATCGTTCAGTCATCTTGAAAGTCCCCTACCGAGCATGTGTCCCACGTGGCTCTGACTGGTTTGTCCTAGGTAGATTTATACAGTTAAAGAGGCTGAAACTGAGCAGGAGGCTTATTTTTTAAGTATCAGTGACATATACTGTACCTTTCCAACTGTTAGATTGGCATCGCTTATTTTACTGAGATCTGCCCCCTTTCCCAGCAGTGCAGGCAGTTCCATAGCTGCAAGAAGCTCCTGTAGATCAGAGCTGCCTTCTATTGTTAACTCAGGCAGCGTTAATTTAATTTCTCTGCAGAAAAGAGAGAGAGAGAGAGAGAGAGAGACAGGTGAGTGCGTGCTCTCCACTATGAAATCATGGTGTTTGGGCAGTCCTGGGGCACGGGCATGTGAAAACAGCCGCAAGAAGTGCTCGGTATGTGGGGACAGACAACTACAAATGGCCGATGGGCATCATGTTACTGTTTCCAAGTGGGAATTCACCCTAAATCTGCCCTGGGTACGCTATTAAACCCCGGATCTTCCCACTTCATGGGTCCTGCGTTGTCAGCTGTGGAAAGGCACTTGCTTGTTTCCTTGAACTACCCCCAGAGAAAAAGCCGATGGCACCAAAGTCGAGCTCCCTCGGCGTGAGGTCCGCTGCATTTGCAGGTGTTTGTGCTGCGTGTTAAACCCTCCCTGGCAGGATCCGACCCCGGTCAGCGAGCAGGCAGGCCTGCGTGGTACACCCTGTCCCGTTCGTCCCTACGGGAGGGTGCCCGTGCCCGTGCCCTACCTCGGGGACAGCTGCTGAAGCCAGACCGACGGCTGCGACAGCAGCTCCGACTCCACGTGCTCCAGGTCGCTGCCGTTGACGGGCTGCAGCAGCACCAGCAGTGCGGTCTTGCTGATGGGGACTTCCACCACAGAAAAAGTCCCGCTGGCATCAGTTTTGTACTTGAACGTCCCTGGGACTGACAACATAGGGACCAAGACCTTCGTGTTTGAATCCACCCAGAACTCCTGAGGCTCTTTGAGCCGCGAGGCTTGCTTAATGTTCACTGAAAAACAGATTGAGAAAGAAGAAATTGATTCTTCTCTTTCTTCACTCCTCCCCTCTGCCCCTTAGCCGGTATGTATGTTTGTTTAAAAACAACACGCTGTGCATTAGACAAGGGCTGTGTGTATAAAATCATGTTTAGCTACCGTAAACTTACATATCCTGCCTTTAACATGCCTTCTGGTAGCATCAGACAGAGGCTGGTGCAGGCTCACAGCACAGGGACCACGACCATCATGACTGCGGCCAATTCTGCTATATTTCTACTGGCTTTGTGCCCTTTCCTGGGCACAGCATTTCTGCTTGCTTGGTTGCCTGCTTCCTCACAAGCTGCCCCGTGGCTCCCAGTTGGCTTGCAGGCCTACACGGAGGGTCTGCTTGGATTTTCTCTCCATCCCTTGAGTGGCAGCGATGGCACCTTTGGGAACACATCCATCAGGGCCAGCCTGTGCTGCAGGAGCACTCTCAGGCAGCCGGGTGGGCTCAGGAGAGGGAAGGGAAGGGAAGGCAGCACGAGCTCTGGCTGAGGTCTCACCCTTGGCGATCTTACGAACCAAAGCAATGGGAAAGGTAGTAAGCGTAACACCAAAGTGTTGATTGAGCCAAGGAGGTTAAAAAGGACATACCTGAACGCTTGCTAAAGCTTAATATAGATTTCTTACCTGAACGCTTGCTAAACCTTAATATAAATTTCTTACCCAGTTCACAAGTATGGGAAGCCTTGCTCTCACCTCCCGCTGCTTCTGCGCAGCTTTGCATTTCAACATGTTATCTGCTCACTGCCATAGATCAGTGCTGCTGCCCAGTTAGACAAATAATCCTGTTGGCATTAAAGAAACTACTGCCATCAGCGAGAAATGCTGTGCAATCCTCTCTGATTCACCTTCCCACACTTTTCCTAATCCTTAGCTTCCTGGACAAGGAAAATTTCTTGGAGGCCATCTCCCTCCACCTCTTCCCCGTTGCCCTTGCCGGCCCGTGGCAGGGCGCAGGCAGGACCCCCAGCACAGCGGTGGGGAGCAGGGCACTGTCCGTGGAGCAGCGGTCCAGCCTTTCATCTGAGCCCTTCCCTCTCGCCGCGGGCCAGGCGTGACTTTGCTTCCTTCCTTCCCGGGAGCGGGGCCGTTCCCCGTCCTCCACCCAGCCTGCCCCCGAAACGAGCAGCGCTGCCTCGTACCTGCCAAGCGGACGTCCACCACAAACAGCAGGTTGGCAGATGGGTCGATATCTGTCAGTAAGCACTTGCTTCGGCCCTCGCTTTTGGCCTCCATGAAGGCGTTTATTTGCTTTGCTGCCTCGCTTGGGTTTGTAAAGTCAACAGCTCGGGCGTAGAGAGCATCGGCGGAGGGGAGCAAGTCCTGCACGAAGAGTTGGGACAGGGGTACGCCGGGGGCAGAGAACAGGCAGAGCGTCTTGGAAAAGAGCAGCTCCTTGTCCCTGCTCTTGACAAGGCTTTCGATCGTCCTCAGGCTGGAAAGGACTTTGTGTCCGTCCACCCTGGAGGTGCAGTCAGGGTCCCCGGAGGGGGGGACAAATCCCAGCAAACCCTGCAAATCAGCTGCCGTCTGGTTTGAGGCGCCCAGGTAGAAAGACACCAAGGAGCTGTAAAGACTGGTTGGGGACAGGAGCACGTTTTGGCCCCGCTGTGCTTTCCGCAGCACGCTGTAAAACCGCGCAGCCAGGGTGTCCACAAGGTCCTTCACGTAACTCAGTTTCTGCCTCCCGCGGCCGCTCAGGCTCGGGGCTTCCAGCTTATCCTCGTCGTTCAGGTCGTCTTCGTAGGCAGGTGTGGTTTGGGACTCGATGGAGATGGGGACAAAAGTTTTCTTTCCCTCCTGGACCAGGCTTTCTAGCTCCTCACAGGTACTCTTGTTGAAAGAAAACAAATTGAAAGGGTGGACGTAGACCCGGTCACAAGTCACTGCGGTGAGGCACGCCAACAAACAGAGAAGATCTGCTACCGCATTCATGTTGAAAAATTGCTTCCAAGGTGTCTGCTGAAAGAAAAAGCGGGGAGGAAGGAAGACTGATCAGCCTGTTATAAATACAGTTTCTCTTACTCGCAAGGTGAGGTGCTAGTATTGCATTGGAGTTACAAAGGCAGGAATTTCCGTATTTAGTGCTGGCTGGTCTGACTCTGCCCCCTGAAAAGCCCAGGGTGAGATGGCCACCAGTTTCAATGGCGGCAGGTGGGGAAAGGCGAAGCACAGATTTGCCTCCATTACCCGCTGCAGTATCCTAACAATTTAGCACGGGAAGCAATACAGTTGGGCATGCCAACCAGTTAGGCTTGCAAACTGAAGTGTGCTAGTTCTGGCAAAACATTATAATAATGCAACTATATTGCTTCTGGGACCTGGCCAGAGCTGTCTCTGCAAACTGCTGCACTAAATCTTGCTGACACACGGACGGGCTAAGCGATTTGCCTGCTGTTAAGCGGGAAGTGGGTTTGGAAACCAGGTCTCTTAAGGTCCAACCACTGAACGATCCCGCTTTGTATGTCTAGTCAGCATAATACTTGGCACTAGCAGAGTTTTCACAGCCCGGTGCAAACATTCGTTCTAGCTTCTAGGCAAACACACTCAAGGCTTCCTTATACAAATGTGCTAACACTGAAACCACCTTCTTTATCTGAATAGAGTTGGAAGGGGTAAGCTGAGTTTTGCTCTACTGTACAGGCAATCTTCTCCTGCACTAAAAGAAAGACCACCTGCTGCTCTTGTTTTTCCTGACGAGTAGAGAATTTTACTGGATGTGGATGTCACTGGTGTTTAGCACAAAGGCTCTGATATGTATTGGGAGTGAGAAAGTCATAGGCACACATACACATGCAAAAGCGCTGACAAATTTTGCATTTGTATAATTGTCACTTTTCCAAGATTCAATTTTCTTATAACTAATAGCTGTGCTGTACCTTCCCTGGATTTCTAGTATACAACTTGGAATTTCTGTATTTGAAATCCAAATGCGCTGGAAATTATGCATCTATAACACTTATCATTGGCCAAAATGCTGTTATTCAGAGCTGTATTTTTATTCTACTAGTCATTTCTTGTTTATTGTAGCTCTCTTCACCCTCTTTGGCCCTTTCTAAGCTCTGCAGAGCTCACTGGATGGGCAAAATGCTAACAGCCTTGCCAGTAATCAAGCTCTGCTCTCCGCCTTCTTTCTCCAAGGTTCTTTGAGTCGCGCCAGCCTGTCAGGTATTGTAATTCTGGTAGCCTGAGCCTTTTGAGAGGACACAGTGCAGTGTCTGTCTCACCGACACTTTAATTTACACAGGGTGGAAGTGTCTGGGTTTAAATCCAGCCGTTCAAGACCTGGCACCTTCCCAGCCTGATTTATGATGTATAACCATATTCATTTCACTGAGGGATCCCCAAGTGTTTCATGCCTAATAATACCCCAGTCTGCAGTATCACCACTCTCTTGCAAATACAAACACTGAGATGCGCAGATGCTTGGTAATTAGCCATACCTTGCTAAGTACATATGCCTGCTAACGTGCACATCTAAGTTCCCAGGCTGTAGGCTCCTGTCTGACAGCTTGGTTTGCAAATGGAGTTTCTGCTGTTGTGATGGTCCCTCGGGATGTCTGAGCATCTTCCTAGTGAGTACCTGCACATCAGGCCTGAAACTATTTGCTCCCCAGAGGCATGCAGGGGAGGCCCTGCTGTAGGTCTCCAGCCCTGTGCCTTCATCCAAGGATTGTTCTTCCCCATTAACTCCCACCCCATCCTCTAAATTAGCGTGTAGGCAACAGCAGTCGGTGCTGCTGTCCTCTCTGCTCCCTGCTCTGTCTTCCCCTCCCCAGCCCTGCTGGCAGCAGCTGACATGCATCACAGAGCTTCTTCTGTTAATGACCTGCTTATGACCGGTTAAAAAATTATCTTGAGAGGTGCCTTCCCAACTTCATCCTCACAGTTAGCCCAGCCATAGTGCTAGTGCATTTCTAGACTACTCACTGCATTTTCCAGATTGGGACAGCTCAGGAAAACAACCCAAAAAGCCACAAATTAGAGGCACTGCCCTTCCCACCCTGTCGTCTCCATCATACAATTCTGCTGAAGGATTTCTTAGTCTGTCCTGTAGCGGCAGGGAGGATGACTCTGTGCCACCCAGTCAGGCTGTGCCATTAGGCACCGCTAGTGCCCGCTGGTTACTTCTCTACAGCTGCCAGAGCCGCCATGCCAGCTCTTTTCTCATGAGCAGAAGCAAGAGGAGCAGTTCTCACTACCAGCACTTACACTAAGCCCCATCTGTGGAAAGCTTTTCCCTAAAGAAGTCAGCCCTGGGGGTTTCAGAAAAAGCATGAAAACCTGAGTTGAAAAACTGGCATTCAGAGCAAATCCAGTGAGCGTGCTTACTCGCCTCCGTCCTGGTGTGTGCGGCCCCTCCGACGCCGTCCCCCCTCGGGCGGGCTCCTCGCGACACCTCTTCTCCCTGGAGCAGGGTGATGTGATTGCGGGTGGATTTATGCCCTTTCCACGGGAGGGCCCTTTCTACCTGCCTGCAGTGGCATTGCGCAAAGCTACTTTACATCACAGGCTGGGGGGCCAAAAAAGTTAGCTCGGACCAGACAGGACCCGATGAAACCTGGGCACGGCTTAACACCAGCTGCGTAGAAAGTTCCAGGGGGGATACACAACCTTTAACCGGACCCAGCACGTCTGCATAGCCTGCAGTTACACATTTACTAAGACAGACACAGGTGTTTTACTATGCAGAAGAACCGATTATAGGACCTGAAAATAACTCAGCTCGTTTTGTGCCAGACTGAAGGGAACACAGATTTCTTTGTACCTGTATTTGTTGTACAGTCGGACTAGATTTTTTTTCTTCTCGGATGAATTGCCTTTAATCTCTACCTTGCAGCCTGGGTACCCGTCAGTGAGTGGGACATGTACACTACTGCAGAGTAAAATGATTAAGCTCTCAATTTTTACCTTTTCATTCCCTCTTGATCTATCCAGAAGATCAAAAGTATGTTCTTTTTCCTCTTCAAAACAAAATGTGTTGAAAAGGAGAGGATGAAATATAGACGGATTAGGTTGCCAGAGCCAGAGCACAGAGACTTCATCCCTGCCAGGCTCAGCTTCCCAAGTTCTATTTGGCAAAAGGGTGGGATTTGGAGTACCCCTTCTTCCTCTTTAAGCAAATAAACAGTGAATCAAACTGGGAATGATGCAGTTGGGTTAGACTGGGTCTCTTTCAGTACCCCTGTTATAGTCAGTAATTAAAATCCCATGGCTCTAATGGGAGTAGGGCTGATTTAACATCCATGCCCTGATTTTAGAGGGCCAGGCAGGCGTGGTTCATACTGTGGTGCCCAGTTATGTGTTGGGTTCAAGGAGAGAGCCAAGAGAGAGGAATGTTCTCAGTGTACCTGGGCAGTCACAGCTGGTGGAGCTGAAAGTGGAGACAGGGACAGCCAAATCCTGCCAGCCTGAGCACAGTGTGCCAGGTGCCTAATGCCAAAGGGATGGGAAATTTCTGTCTCTGCAGCCCTGCCCTTCATTGAAACAATCCGATTACCTTAGCTCTAACGAGGTCTGAAAGCGGTTCTGAGCACAGGCCCGTATGACATGCTATCAGCACACAAGGCTTAAACAGCTTGAAATATTCAAGATGTTTTGTCCTCTTGCTGCCTGAGCATCTCAGTCAAGGCAGCATCTGGCAACAGAATAGTCCCTGACCATTTGTACCATCTCCAGACAGCTATAAAATGCGTGCAGCCCAGCCACAGATCCAGGCAGTGGGGGAAGTAGTTCCTCCATTAAAACTGCATTTTGTTCAGCTAAATGCTAAGAGAATGAGCTAGGTTTCGGATGGCAATCCCCCTTCTTTCCCCTTTCCCCCGGAGAGTCCTTCCCGCAGGCAGGCTGGGGGAGAAAGCTGGTCCCTTCGAGGCCAGCGGAGGTGTGGGTGGGACGTGTGACAGCACAGCCCAAATCTTTGTCTCCTGCACCACCAGCCACGCGGGTTCGCGTGAGGCACGAGGCACCCGTGGTGTGCGCGAGTGGCCGGACCACGCTGTGCCTGTGAGCTACAGCTGGGCTGCTGCGTCCTCCTGGGAGACGCTTGAACACAGGGAAAAAACAAACCCAGCCTGATACTCTCAGCATTGAGGACACAGAAACGAAGGCTGTTTCAGTGAAGGGCAACTTTGTGTTCTGTAAAACTCTGAAAAGTATCCTTATTAACAAGAACTATTGACTTTGGCTAATAAGCTACAAGTGATGCTAATAACATATACTACAGCTGCCGGACTTATGTGTTTGCTGTGGACAATAAACACTGGAAAGGGAAATCACATAACCCGCAGCCACTGTATTTTTTTTCCTTAAATCATTACGCCTCTGTGCTGTAGCACCCGGAGGGTGTTGCTGTTTGGGTATCTCCTGCTTCCAGCTCCCCTGCAGACCATGACCGAGTCATGCTGCAGCTGGTGATCTCCTTTTGCTACAGGTACCAGCCCCAAGTCAGGCATCCCTGGCTGCAGGGGATGCTGCCCCGCAGAAGAGGAGGAGCAGGAGGCACCTGAACAATAATTCCGATGTGGTGCTCTGTCACATAAAGAAAGTTCAGTTTTTAGTTGCAAGTTCTCAGGGTTTTCAGCCAAGATGACTTTTGGGGCTCTTTTGGTGTTTGTGCACTCAGTTCTATTGTTTTCTGTTGACAAAAAATTGTCAATGTCTTTGCGGAGCGCAGGAGTCTTTCTTCTGTCCCGCCCCCTCCCCCCCCCCAATCAATAAAGTCATCAAATTAAAATACCCAGCTTTCTCCAGAAAAAAAAGTTTCACCAGAAAATGTTCAATGACCCACTTTCACCACAGTGCTCCTCCTGTTTCAGACCACTGGGAATTCAGCTGGCTTCAGTAATGAGGGAGAACCTTTGATTTCAGCTTACATTTGTGCCCTGCTACAAAGCTCAGAGACAACTCCCCGCTAATTTTCTGGTCACTTATGCTCACTCAATTAATATTCTCCTATTAGGATGCATCACGCACTATTGCACTTCTTAGATCTTTGTCTTCTCACAGTTGCTACTAAAGGAGAAGCTTTCAGACTATGAAGAACATAGACTGCTACACCTGGAACACACTTTATCCTAGTAAGACTTACTTACAGTTAGTCCTTCATTTTACTTCTGAGCCATTTTTAAGCAGGAGTGCACGAGCATTATCCCAATTACTATGTGTGGACCCTGTTGTCAGGCGCTTTTTTGTTGGGTTGCCACGGTTTTAGGAACAAGCGTGTGCTTAAAGCTAGAGCTTCGACTTCAGAAAGAAGAGAGTCTCTATCCTGCCCTTCTGCTCCAGTGTCCGAGGATTTGGCTTCCTGAAGAGAGCTGTGCTAGAAAAACTGCATTGGGCCAAACTTGGGCAAAAAGTTTTCCAGCAACTAGGAACCGAAGAAGGTGAAAACAAGGCTGTTCCTACAGGCATCCCCTGTGCAAAGCAAGCCCAGGGCCCACGCATGTTTCCTGACGGATCGCTCCCTGCAACAGCCACAGTAAAGGTACAAAGAAACACAGACCTCTCAAACCTGCTCTTCAGCGAAGAGGTTCGCGCTCTCCTTTTGCCCCACTCTTCCCGATTTTGGAGGGGCAGTCGGCTCCCCCTTTTATACCCGCTCTTGCATAAGCAGGGCCCTCCCCCCCTCCTCCCCCCACTGCCCTCAATTCTCTTCAAAACCTGCCTCTGTTTTTCCTGCTTGTTATTCATGGTTGCTGCTGAGAGGGAGCAAAGAAGGGTGGAAAAACACTGGTGCTGCCGTTACGGGTTTCCTCGCAGCCGTGCTCAAATCTCCTGGTCAGCCTCACTCTTCTGCAGTGCTAATGGGGGAGCACTCCCCTGCCCCACGAAAAGTTCTCGGTGATGGTGCTGCTAGAACTTCTTCATGTAAATAACATCAAATAGGATTCAGAAATTTTAACCCTGGCAGAGGAACACTAATCCTACAGCCAGCAGCATGTAATTCGGTCTCGAATGGGAAAATGATTTTGTCTGAGCTAGAATTTCAATTGATTAGCCAGGCGGCTATTCTTTCACTGAAGAACATCATGTCTCCACTCGGTCGAAAAGTGTTTTCATTGATCCAGATTGTTCTGGGAAAAGCTGTATAAAATTCAGCACTTTGTGTGGAGACGTCAGTAAATATTTTATTCTGTTTTGTTCAGTTTGTTTTCCAGTTTTCCCAAATTTTGCTCTGAGATCTGAACTCAGAGGGGCCACATGTATTCCTGTGATGATGTTCTTGTCTCCTGCAAGGTTATGGTAGGAGTCATGGAGGAGGGGTAATAAATTACTCTGCTCACAGCCTTGGACCACAGACCTTCATGTGGGTTCTTGCTAGGTTAGCTTGGCATGTCTGACCTACATAGATTATGAATTAATATATGACTAACTCAGACATAATAGCATGTACATGATCATATATCATTCATTACTAAACCTGAGGGTTTCTTTTTTAAGACTAAAAGTACCTTGAGTAAGAAGTAGGCCACAAACAGTTGGTTTATACAGCCTGTGGGTTGACATTGGTAATCGTCAACCTCTACACCCCATCAACATTCATAATGTTGCCTCTCTCTTCTGCTTTGGTAAGGGAAGACAGCGTGAGGTCTGGACAAGGCACCCATTGGAAGGGGCAAACAGGTGCTGGGAAAAGGGTAGGAAGGAAAGGAAAAAGAGGATGTCCGTGTGGGAGGATCCGACAAAAGGAAGACAGGGAATATCGTTTCATCGGCTGGTGCAGTGGTTGCCCCGGGTTGTGGCAGGCAGTCGTGATGGTGGAAGGACCACTGTTTGTGAGACATCCAGGAAAAAACTTTGTAGAGCAGCCCAAGGCCTATGGAGACCACGACGCTTCAGTTTGGAAAACAAACCACTGGTGTAGGGAGTATAAACATAAAATGATGAAGATGAAGAGAAAGTCCTGAAACACTGTTTTGTAATGATGCCAGAAGCAGCGTCGTCCCGGTAAAATTATCAGGAAGCAAATGTAAATGAAAGGAAGGACCCTTTCACATATATAAACTGCAGAAGGCACCGCCGTAGGATGCTGCAGAGGCCGAAAGTCTTAGGTGGTACAAAAAGAGATTAAATGAAATCACAGAGGGCACGGCCATTGGAGGCTGCAGAACATGATGGCCCAGGTGCGACTGCTAACTGGGGAAATCCCCAGACAGCTGGCTGTCATGAATTTTAGCTTGATCCATATAACAGCACTCGCACTCCTCTCTAAGGGCTTGTCTTCAACTGGCAATAGAAATAGAGATGTCTGAGCTGAGGCCAGCTTATGCTGGCTCATTTTGCAGCACAGACTGGAGACACTCTTTCAGTAGAGCCATGCCAGTGAAACATCACACCCAGCGAACTTGACCCTCAGCCTCAGCATTGCTGGGCTGTGCTCCTCTGCACAGCACGTTTAGGAACCCGCTGCTATCTCCTCAAAATCAACATAAGCCCTGGAAAATATGAACAATTTTCAAAAACTGCAGGTAGGCTCTTAGTATTAGGTAGCCACTTTTCAGGTTTTTTTCTCTCTTAATCAGGGTACATGTACCAGCCAGTGGCAGAGTTACTGCACTGGGGTCTGAAATGTGTCTCTGTCTCCTGCTGGACTGTTGGGCTCTGTTCTCACTTTAGCTGCACACGAAGTACTCGGTGACTTTTTCCAGAGTAAATAAGTAGGGAAGAAGGGGTACAGCTCTGGTGATGGGTCAGGCAGGTTTCTATATGTTAGTAAACCAATTTTTCCCCCATTCTGAGAGAATTGTGGCAAGCTGCCATGGGCCCGATTTTACTTGTTTATTTTTGCTACCTCTGGTGGGGAAAGGCTGTGCAAAGTAATTTTTTTTTAACTGTTTTAATAAAACTTTGATAAGGAATAGGTTTGCATGTGATTTTCCCCATGTTTTCTCTGTACACCTGACCTCTGCCCTTGTTGGCTGGAACCACTTTTCTGTGAAAGCAGCTGGTGAGCGTGGGGGATGTACTCAGCTTGCCCAATTTTTTGTGTAAAGAAGATTGCAAAAATGCTTTTCAATAATAGCATTCAAAGTACAGATGATGAAAGAGAGAGATTATCCTGCTTCTGCCATGGGTTGTCACAGCAAGAGCAATGGAGAAATTGGTAACGTGGCTGCCACAAACCCCAAGGACCGCACGTGCCATCCCTGTGCCGGGGCGGAGGGATGCAGCGTGCCAACCTGGATGATGCCAAAATGCACGTAGTGAGTGGGCAGCTGGAGAGCTGACTCAAGTAGCTGGGGATTTCCGAAAGGGCACAAGTGGCACGGCTCTCCCACCTCACAGGAGCAGAGGTGCCTTGGCTGCGCCGGCTGCCCCGGCAGCCGATGTCCTGGCGGTGCTGCAGAGCCTCCATGATGGAGGAGCGAGCATCAGCATCTCCGCATCTCTTTCTGCTTCTCAAGGAACAGTCCCTTTGGGGGAGATCTGTGTGCTGATGTTCCCCTCTCTGTGGAGCTCTTCTACTGATCTAATACCTAAATGAGCTTATATTAACACTAACACATGTTGTTCCAGCTTATAATTACTTTTGGTTTGTTATGGCTTCTGTTTGCGGGCCCTGAGTGTAGAGATCGCTTTGAATTTTGTAACCCTATTTTTTTCCTCTCCCAGTGGAAGATGCAGTTTTTATTAGCATTTTAAGAATGGTCTATGCACAGCCTGCACATGCACACAGAGGCATGACCATGTGCCCACTGTGTGTGAGAGCAAAGGGAACCTCCTACCCTAAGGATCTCAAAATACTTTGCAGTCTAGCAGTTATATCGGTGATCTAGAATTGATTTGGGGTCCTTCCCTGTGGCAGGTGCTGTGCCTATGAGGAGCGAGAGACAATCCCAGAACAAAGCAGCCAGGACAGAGTGAGCCTGTCCTAAGAGGGAAAGTGGACATGAAGAGGTGACGTGATTCACCTTCAGTCATGCAGCAGGTTGGCAACATCTCAAGAACAAGCAGCCAGGTTTCTTGACTGCCAGCCCAGTGGGTTACCTATTTGATCACGCTGTATCTTCATCCCTGGGATGAGAGCTGCAAGGCAGAGGAGCAGGGATGGCAGTGCCTGCACAGCAAGATGCCTGCCTCAAAGAGCTGGGGCCAGCTTTGTTATCAGAACTAATACACTTTCCATGATACTCTCCTGATGGATGCCTTTGTGTCGGGGAGGAATTTTGCACTGTCCCAACATTTCCCAGCTGGGTCAGCCACTGAAGTCTTCAAGCTGTTCCCCAAGATGAGCGAGGGAAGCAGCCAGGTGACCTCTGTCTAGGAGATGCCACAATATTCAGCTCCAAAAGGCTCCACCACCAACCATCCTGCTCCCCTCAGTATTGCGAGGTTGCTGCATAAAGCTCAGTGAAGATTTACTCCCTGGGGTTCTTCTAAGTGAGACCTTGGGAGGCTAATCCTTGCTGGCACTAGTGGGATTTTGAAACTCTCATTGCACTTTTTGGTCCCGAGCCAAATTGTCCCCAGGGCTCCATGCACGATAGTTGTTGTCTCCTAGCCTGGAAATTCAAAGCATAGCCATAGAAAGACATTTGGAAGCTGGGATACCCCTATTCCCTGGGCAAATTCAGGTTCCCCTTCATCTTCTCGCCAGCCTTCCTCAAGCCACCTCCACCCCTCCTCCCGCTCCTCTGCCC